>JAMOIN010001757.1:0-21883 GCA_024666655.1 Dascyllus trimaculatus
ATTTCATGCTGCGGAATGATGTCAAAAATGTCACAAAAACGTCATATCGCGGGATGAGGTCAAAAATGTCACAAAAACGTCATATCGCGGGATGAGTTCAAAAATGTCACAAAAACGTCATACCGCGGAATGATGTCAAAAATTTCACAAAAAAGTCATACGGCGGTATGAGGTCAAAAACGTCAAAAGAGGTCAAAAATGTCAGAAAAACGTCATACCGTGGTATTAGGTCAAAAATGTCACGAAAAAAAAATGTCACGAAAATGTCATACCGCGGTATGAGGGCAAAAATGTCACAAAAATTTCATACCGCGGTATGAGGTCAAAAATCTCAGAAAAAGGTCATACCGCGGGATGAGGTCAATAATTTCACAAAAACGTCATTCCGCAGTATGAGGTCAAAAATGTCACAAAAACGTCATACCGCGGAATGATGTCAAAACTTGCACAAAAAGATCAAAAATGTCGCAAAAACGTTATCTATCGGGATGAGGTCAAAAATGTCACAAAAACGCAATACCGCGGTATGAGGTCAAAAATGTCACAAAAACGTTATACCGCGGGATGTCGTCAAAAATGTCATAAGAAGGCCAATAATGTGTCAAAAACGTCATACCGCGTCATGAGGCCCAAAATATCACAAAAACATCATAAATGCGGCATGAGGTCAAAAATGTCACAAAAACGTCATACCGCGGGATGATGTCAAAAATGTGACAAAAACGTCATACCGCGGGATGAGGTGAAAAATGTCACAAAAACGTCATACCGTGGGATCAGGTCAAAAATGTGACAAAAACGTCATACCGCGGAATGATGTCAAAAATGTCACAAAAAGGTCAAAAATGTCTCAAAAACGTCATGCCGCGGAATGATGTCAAAAATGTCACAAAGATGTCATACCTCGGTATGAGTTCAAAAAGGTCACATATATGTCAAAAATGTCACAAAAATGTCATACAGCCTGATGAGGTCAAAAATGTCACATAAAAGTCAGACCGCGGTATGAGGTCAAAAATGTCACAAAAACGTCATACCGCGTGATGAGTTCAAAAACGTCACAAAAAGGTCAAAAATTTCACAAAAACGTCATACCTTGGTATTAGGTCAAAAATGTCACAAAAAGGTCGAAGATGTCACAAAAACGTCATACCGTCGTATGAGGTCAAAAATGTCACAAAGAGGTCAAAAATGTCATAAAACCGTTATACCGCGGGATGAGGTCAAAAATGTCATAAAAATTTCATTCCGTGGTATGAGGTCAACAATGTCAGAAAAAGGTCAAAAATGTCACAAAAACTTTATACCGCGGTATTACGTCAAAAATGTCACAAAAACGTTATACCGCGGGATTAAGTCAAAAATGTCACAAAAACGTAATACCGCAGTATGAGGTCTAAAATGTCACAAAAATTTAAAAAATGTCACAAAAACGTCATACCACGGTATGAGGTCAAAAATGTCACAAAAACGTCATACCGCGGTATGAGGTGAAAAATGTCACAAAAACGTCATACCGTGGGATCAGGTCAAAAATGTCACAAAAACGTCATACCGCGGAATGAGGTCAAAAATGTCACAAAGATGTCATACCTCGGTATGAGTTCAAAAAGGTCACAAATATGTCAAAAATGTCACAAAAATGTCATACCGCCTGATGAGGTCAAAAATGTCACAAAAAGGTAAAAAATGTCACAAAAACGTCATACCGCGGTAGTAGGTCAAAAATGTCACAAAAACGTTATTCCGTGGGATTGAGTCAAAAATGTCACAAAAACGTAATAACGCAGTTTGAGGTCTAAAATGTCACAAAAAGGTCAAAAATCTCAAAAAAACGTCATTCCGCGGCATCATGTCAAAAATGTCATAAAAAGGTCAAAAATGTCTCAAAAATTTAGGTCAAAAATCTCAGAAAAAAGTCATTCCGCGGGATGAGGTCAGAAATTTCACACAAACGTTATACCGCGGAATGAGGTCAAAAATGTCACAAAAACGTCATACCGAAGAAGCATGTCAAAAATGTCACAAAGAGGTCAAAAATGTCACAAAAACGTCATACCGCGGTATGAGGTCAAAAATGTCACAAAAACGTCATACCGCGGGATGAGGTCAAAAATGTCACAAGAAGGTCGAAAATGTCACAAAAGCGTCATACTGTGGGATGAGGTCAAAAATGTCATGAAAACGTCAAAAATGTCGCAAAAACGTCATACCGCGGTATGAGGTAAAAAAAGTCACAAAAACGTCAAACCGCGGGATGACGTCAAAAATTCCTAAAAAACCTCACACCGGGGGATGGTGTCAAAAATGTCACAAAAAGGTCAAAAATGTCTCAAAAATGTCACACCGCGGTATGAGGTCAAAAATTTCACAAAAACGTCATACCGCGGGATCATGTCAAAAATTTCATAAAAATGTCAAAAATGTCTCAAAAACTTTATACCGCGGTATTAGGTCAAAAATGTCACAAAAACGTTATACCGCGGGATTGAGTCAAAAATGTCACAAAAACGTAATACCGCAGTATGAGGTCTAAAATGTCACAAAAATTTCTAAAATGTCACAAAAACGTCATACCACGGTATGAGGTCAAAAATGTCACAAAAACGTGATACCGCGGTATGAGGTCAAAAATGTCACAAAAACGTGATACCGTGGTATTAGGTCAAAAATGTCACAACAACGTCATACCGCGGCATGAGGTCAAAAATGTCACAAAAACGTGATACCGCGGTATGAGGTCAAAAATGTCACAAAAACGTGATACCGTGGGATCAGGTAAAAAATGTCTCAAAAACGTCATACCGCGGAATGATGTCAAAAATGTCACAAAAAGGTAAAAAATGTCACAAAAACTTCATGCCGCGGAATGATGTCAAAAATGTCACACAGATGTCATACCTCGGTATGAGTTCAAAAAGGTCACAAATATTTAAAAAATGTCACAAATATTTCATACCGTGGTATGAGGTCAAAAATGTCACAAAAGGTCAAATGTCACAAAAACGTCATACCGTCATATGAGGTCAAAAATGTCACAAAAAGGTCAAAAATGTCACAAAAACATCATACCGCGGAATCATGTCAAAAATGTCACAAAAAGGTCAAAGATGTCAAAAAAACGTCATTCCGCGGCATCATGTCAAAAATGTCATAAAAAGGTCAAAAATGTCTCAAAAATTTAGGTCAAAAATCTCAGAAAAAAGTCATTCCGCGGGATGAGGTCAGAAATTTCACACAAACGTTATACCGCGGTATTAGGTCAAAAATGTCACAAAAACGTCATACCGCGGGATGAGGTCAAAAATGTCACAAAAAGGTCAAAAATGTCACATAAACGTCATACCGCGGTATGAGGTCAAAAATGTCACAAAAACGTCATACCGCGGGATGAGGTCAAAAATGTCACAAAAAGGTCAAAAATGTCACAAAAGCGTCATACCGTGGGATGAGGTCAAAAATGTCATGAAAACGTCATACCGCGGGATGGTCAAAAATGTCACAAAAAAGTTATGCCGCGGAATGAGGTCAAAAATGTCAAAAAAAGGTCAAAAATGTCGCAAAAACGTCATACCGCGGTATGAGGTAAAAAATGTCACAAAAACGTCAAACCGCGGGATGACGTCAAAAATTCCTAAAAAACCTCACACCGGGGGATGATGTCAAAAATGTCACAAAAAGGTCAAAAATGTCTCAAAAATGTCACACCGCGGTATGAGGTCAAAAATTTCACAAAAACGTCATACCGCGGGATCATGTCAAAAATGTCATAAAAATGTCAAAAATGTCTCAAAAACTTTATACCGCGGTATTAGGTCAAAAATGTCACAAAAACGTTATACCGCGGGATTGAGTTAAAAATGTCACAAAAACGTAATACCGCAGTATGAGGTCTAAAATGTCACAAAAATTTCTAAAATGTCACAAAAACGTCATACCACGGTATGAGGTCAAAAATGTCACAAAAACGTGATACCGCGGTATGAGGTCAAAAATGTCACAAAAACGTGATACCGTGGTATTAGGTCAAAAATGTCACAACAACGTCATACCGCCTGATGAGGTCAAAAATGTCACAAAAATTTCATACCGCGGTATGAGGTCAAAAATGTCACAAATATTTCATACCGTGGTATGAGGTCAAAAATGTCACAAAAGGTCAAATGTCACAAAAACGTCATACCGTCATATGAGGTCAAAAATGTGAAAAAAAGGTCAAAAATGTCACAAAAACGTCATACCGCGGAATCATGTCAAAAATGTCACAAAAAGGTCAAAAATGTCACAAAAACGTCATTCCGCGGGATCATGTCAAAAATGTCATAAAAAGGTCAAAAATGTCTCAAAAATTGAGGTCAAAAATCTCAGAAAAAAGACATTCCGCGGGATGAGGTCAGAAATTTCACAAAAACGTTATACCGCGGAATGAGGTCAAAAATGTCACAAAAACGTCATACCGCAGAATCATGTCAAAAATGTCACAAAAAGGTCAAAAATGTCACAAAAACGTTATACCGCGGTATGAGGTCAAAAATGTCAAAAAACGGTCAAAAATGTCACAAAAAGGTCAAAAATTTCACAAAAACATCATACCATGGTATGAGTTCAAAAATGTCACAAAAATGTCATACCGCGGTATGAAGTCAAAAATGTCACAAAAAGGTCATACCGCGGTATGAGGTCAAAAACGTCACAAAAAGGTCAAAAATGTCACAAGAGCATCATACCGTGGGATGAGGTCAAAAATGTCAGAAAAACGTCATACCGCGGTATGAGGTCAAAAATGTCACGAAAACGTCATACCGCGGGATGAGGTCAAAAATGTCACAAAAACGTTATACCGAGGTATGAGGTCAAAAATGTAAAAAAAAGGTCAAAAATGTCGCAAAAACGTCTCTCGTGGTATGAGGTAAAAAATGTCACAAAAACGTCATACCGCGGGATGAGGTCAAAAATTCGTAAAAAACCTCACACCGGGGGATGATGTCAAAAATGTCACAAAAAGGTCAAAAATGTCTCAAAAATGTCAACGCGGTATAAGGTCAAAAATTTCACAAAAACGTCATACCGCGGGATGAGGTCAAAAATGTCACAAAAAGGTCAAAAATGTCACATAAACGTCATACCGCGGTATGAGGTCAAAAATGTCACAAAAACGTCATACCGCGGGATGAGGTCAAAAATGTCACAAAAACGTCATACGGCGGGATGATGTCAAAAGTGTCACAAAAAGGTCAAAAATTTCTCAAAGAGGTCATACCGCGGGGTGAGGTCAAAAATGTCACAAAAACATCATACCGCGGGATGAGGTCAAAAATCACACAAAAACGTCATACCGCGGGATGATGTCAAAAATTTCACATAAAAGTCATACCGCGGTATGAGGTCAGAAATATCACAAAAACGTCATACCGCGGGATAAGGTCAAAAATGTCACAAAAAGGTCAAAAATGTCAGAAAAACGTCATACCAAGGAATGATGTCAAAAATGTCAAAAAAACGTCACCGCGGAATGATGTCAAAAATGTCACAAAAACGTCAAATCGCGGGATGATGTCAAAAATGTCACAAAAACGTCACACGGCGGTATCAGGTAAAAAATGTCAGAAAAACGTCATTCCGCGGAATGAGGTCAAAAATGTCACAAGAGTCACGAAATGTCGCAAAAACGTCATACCGCGGGATGATGTCAAAAATGTCACAAAAACGTCATGCCGCGGAATGTAGTCAAAAATGTCACAAAAAGGTCAAAAATGTCTCAAAAACGTCATTCCGCGGTATGAGGTCAAAAATGCCTCAAAAACGTCACACCGCGGAATGATGTCAAAAATGTCACAAAAAGGTCAAAAATGACTCAAAAACGTGATACCGCGATATGAGGTCAAAAATCTCAGAAAAAAGTCATACTGCGGGATGAGGTCAAAAATTTCAGAAAAACGTAATACCGCGGTCTGAGGTAAAAAATGTCTCAAAAAGGTCAAAAATGCCTCAAAAACGTCACACCGCGGGGTGATGTCAAAAATGTCACAATGATGTCAAAAATGTCACAAAAACGTCATGCCGCGGAATGTTGTCAAAAATGTCACAAAAATGTCATACCGCGCCATGATGTCAAAAATGTCAAAAAAACGTCATAGCGCGGAATGATGTCAAAACTTGCACAAAAAGGTCAAAAATGTCGCAAAAACGTCATTTCGCGGGATGAGGTCAAAAATGTCACAAAAACGTCATATCGCGGGATGAGGTCAAAAATATCACAAAAACGTCATACCGCGGGATGAGGTCAAAAATGTCATAAAACGTCATACCACGTTATGAGGTCAGAAATGTCTCAAAAACCTCAGATGAGGTCAAAAATTTCACAAAAACGTCATTCCGCGGGATGAGGTCAAAAATGTCATGAAAACATCATACCACGGTATGAGGTCAAAAACGTCACGAACACGTCAGGTGAGGTCAAAAATGTCACATAAACGTGATACCGCGGTATGAGGTCAAAAATGTCACAAAAACGTCATACCGCGGGATGATGTCAAAAATGTCACCAAAAGGTCAAAAATGTCTCAAAAACGTGATACCGTGGTGTGAGGTCAAAAATGTCACAAAAACGTCATACCGCGGGATGAGGTCAAAAATGTCACAAAAACGTCATACGGCGGGATGATGTCAAAAATGTCACAAAAAGGTCAAAAATGTCACAAAAACGTCATACCGCGGGATGATGTCAAAAATGCCACAAAAAGGTCAAAAATGTCTCAAAAACGTGATACCGTGGTGTGAGGTGAAAATGTCACAAAAACGTCATACCGCGGGATGAGGTCAAAAATGTCACAAAAACGTCATACTGCGGGATGAGGTCAAAAATGTCACAAAAACGTCATACGGCGGGATGATGTCAAAAATGTCACAAAAAGGTCAAAAAATGTCTCAAAAACGTGGTACCGCGGTATGAGGTCAAAAATGTCACAAAAACGTCATACCGCGGTATGAGGTAGAAAATGTCACAAAAAGGTCATACCGCGGGATGAGGTCAAAAATGCCTCAAAAACGTCACACCGCGGGACGATGTCAAAAATGTCACAAAAAGGTCAAAAATGTCTCAAAAACTTTATACCGCGGAATGAGGTCAGAAATGTCACAAAAAGGTCAAAAATGTCTCAAAAACGTTATACCGCGGTATGATGTCAAAAATGTCACAAAAACGTCATACCGCGGAATGATGTCAAAAATGTAACAAAAACGTCACATCGCGGGATGAGGTCAAAAATGTCACAAAAACGTCACATCGCGGGATGAGGTCGAAAATTTCGCAAAAACGTTATACCGCGGTATGAGGTCAAAAATGTAACACAAAGGTCAAAAATGTCGCAAAAACGTCATTCCGCGGAATGAGATCAAAAATGTCACAACAACGTCATACACGTCAAATGAGGATGAGGTCAATAATGTCACAAAAACGTCATGCGGCGGGATGATGTCAAAAATGTCACAAAAACGTCAGATCGCGGTATGAGGTCAAAAATGTCGCTAAAACGTCATACGGCGGAATGATGTCAAAAATGTCACAAAAACTTCATTCCACGGTTCAGGTCAAAAATGAGGTCAAAAACGTCACAAAAAGGTCAAAAATGTCACGAAAACATCATACCGCGGTATGAGGTCAAAAATGTCACAAAAATTTCATAACGCGGGATGAGGTCAAAAATGTCACGAAAATTTCATACCGCGGTGTGAGGTCAAAAATTTGAGAAAAAGGTCATACCGCGGGATGAGGTCAAAAATTTCACAAAAACGTTATACGGCGGTATGAGGTCAAAAATGTCACAAAAAGGTCAAACCGCGGAATGAGGTCAAAAATTTCACAAAAACGGCATACCGCGGTATGAGGTCAAAAATGTCACAAAAAGGTGAAAAATGTCACAAAAACGTCATACCGCGGTAGTAGGTCAAAAATGTCACAAAAACGTCATACCGCGGGATGATGTCAAAAATGTCATAAAAATTTCATTCCGCGGTATGAGGTCAACAATGTCAGAAAAAGGTCAAAAATGTCACAAAAACTTTATACCGCGGTATTAGGTCAAAAATGTCACAAAAACGTCATACCGCGGTATGAGGTCAAAAACGTCACAAAAAGGTCAAAAATGTCACATAAACGTGATACCGCGGAATGAGGTCAAAAATTTCACAAAAACGGCATACCGCGGTATGAGGTCAAAAATGTCACATAAACGTCATACTGCGGAATGATGTCAAAAATGTCACAAAAAGGTCAAAAATGTCACAATAACGTCATACCACGGTATGAAGTCAAAAATGTCGCGAAAACGTAATACCGCGGTATGAGGTCAAAAATTTCACAAAAACAGCATACCGCGGTATGAGGTCAAAAATGTCACATAAACGTCATACTGCGGAATGATGTCAAAAATGTCATAAAAAGGTCAAAAATTTCACATAAACGTCATACTGTGGAATGATGTCAAAAATGTCACAAAAAGGTCAAAAATGTCACAAAAACGTCATACCGCGGGATGAGGTCAAAAATGCCTCAAAAACGTCACACCGCAGGATGATGTCAAAAATGTCACAAAAACGTCATATCGCGGGATGAGGTCAAAAATGTCTCAAAATTTCATACCGCGGTATGACGTCAAAAATGTCACAAAAAGGTCAAAAATCACACAAAAACGTCATACCACGGTATGAGGTCAAAAATTTCACAAAAACGTCATACCGCGGTCTGAGGTCAAAAACGTGACAAAAAGGTCAAAAATGTCACATAAAAGTCATACCGCGGTATGAGGTCAAAAATGTCACAAAATGGTAAAAAATGTCGCAAAAACGTCATACCGCGGAATCATGTCAAAACATGCACAAAAAGGTCAAAACTGTCGCAAAAACGTTATACCGCGGAATGATGTCAAAAACGTCATATCGCGGGATGTGGTCAAAAATGTCACAAAAACATCATACGTATGAGGTCAAAAATGGGAAAAAAACATGATTCCGCGGTATGAGGTCAAAAACGTCACAAAAGTCACAATAACGTCATAACGCGGCATGAGGTCAAAAACGTTACAAAAAGGTCAAAAACGTCACAAAAAGGTCAAAAATGTCACATTAAAGTCATACCGCGGTGTGAGGTCAAAAATGTCACAAAAACGTCAAAAATGTCACAAAAAGGTCATAAATGTCACATAAAAGTCACACCGCGGTATGGGGTCAAAAATGTCACAAAAACGTCATACCGCGGTATGAAGACAAAAACGTCACAAAAAGGTCAAAAATGTCACGAAAACATCATTCCGCGGTATGAGGTCAAAAATGTCACAAAAATTTCATAACGCGGGATGATGTCAAAAATGTCACGAAAATTTCATACCGTGACATTTTCATAAAATTTTCTGAAATTTTATGAGGTCAAAAATTTCAGAAAAAGGTCATACCGCGGGATGAGGTAAAAAATTTCACAAAAACGTTATACGGCGGTATGAGGTCAAAAATGTCACAAAAAGGTCAAACCGCGGAATGAGGTCAAAAATGTCACAAAAATTTCAAACCGCAGTATGATGTCAAAAATGCCTCAAAAACGTCATACCGCGGGATGATGTCAAAAATGTCACAAAAAGGTCAAAAATGTCGAAAAACGTCATATCGTGGGATAAGGTCAAAAATGCCACAAAAACGTCATACCGCGGTATGAGGTCAAAAATGTCACAAAAACGTCATACCGCGGTATGAGGTCAAAATTGTCACATAAACGTCATATTGCGGAATGATGTCAAAAATGTCAAGAAAATTTACAAAATGTCACAAAAACGTCATACCGCGGAATGAGGTCAAAACTTGCACAAAAAGGTCAAAAATGTCGAAAAACGTCATACCGCGGGATGAGGTGAAAAATGTCACAAAAACGTCATCCACGGGATGAGGTCAAAAATGTCACAAAAACGTCAGATGAGGTCAAAAATGTCACAAAAACGTCATATCGCGGGATGAGGTCAAAAATGTCAAAAAAAAACGTCATACCGTGGTATAAGGTCAAAAATGTCACAAAAAGATCAAAATTGTCACAAAAACGTCATGCCGCGGGATGAGGTCAAAAAAGTCATAAAAACGTCATACCGTGGAATGAGGTCAAAAATGTCACAAAAACGTCAGATGAGGTCAAAAATGTCACAAAAACGTCAAACCACGGTATGAGGTCAAAAATCTCAGAAAAAGGTCATACCGTGGGATGAAGTCAAAAATTTCACAAAAGCGTTATCCCGCAGTATGAGGTCAAAAATGTCAAAAAAAGGTCAAAAATGTCGCAAAAACGTCATACCGCGGGATGAGGTCAAATATGACTCAAAAACGTCATACCGCGGGATGATGTCAAGAATGTCACAAAAAGGTCAAAAATGTCTCAAAAGCGTGATTCCGCGGTGTGAGGTCAAAAATGTCACAAAAACGTCATACCGCGGCTTGAGGTCAAAAATGTCACAAAAATTTTTGAACTCTTTTTCTGAGGTAAAAAATCTCAGAAAAAGGTCATCCCGCGGGATGATGTCAAAAATGTCACAAAAACGTTATACCGCGGTATGAGGTCAGAAACGTCACAAAAAGGTCAAAAATGTCACAAAAACGTCATACCGCGGGATGAGGTCAAAAATGCTTCAAAAACGTCACACCCCGGGATGATGTAAAAAATGTCACAAAAAAGTCAAAAATGTCACAAAAAGGACAAAAATGTCACATAAAAGTCAAACCGCGGTATGAGGTCAAAAATGTCGCAAAAATTTCATGCCGCGGTATGAGGTCAAAAATCACACAAAAACGTCATACCACGGTATGAGGTCAAAAATGTCACAAAAACGTCATACCGCGGTCTGAGGTCAAAAACGTCACAAAAAGGTCAAAAATGTCACATAAAAGTCATACCGCGGCATGAGGTAAAAAATGTCACAAAAACATCATACCGCGGGATGAGGTCAGAAATGTCACAAAAACGTCATACCGAAGTCTGAGGTCAAAAACGTCACAAAATGGTCGAAAATGTCACAAAAAGGACAAAAATGTCACATAAAAGTCAAACCGCGGTATGAGGTCAAAAATGTCGCAAAAAGTTCATGCCGCGGTATGAGGTCAAAAATCACACAAAAACGTCATACCACGGTATGAGGTCAAAAATGTCACAAAAACGTCATACCGCGGTCTGAGGTCAAAAACGTCACAAAAAGGTCAAAAATGTCACATAAAAGTCATACCGCGGTATGAGGTCAAAAATGTCACAAAAAGGTCAAAAATGTCGCAAAAACGTCATACCGCGGAATCATGTCAAAACATGCACAAAAAGGTCAAAACTGTCGCAAAAACGTTATACCGCGGAATGATGTCAAAAATGTCAAAAAAACATCATACTGCGGTATGAGGTCAAAAAAGTACAAAAGTCACAAAAACGTCATAACGCGGCATGAGGTCAAAAACGTCACAAACAGGTCAAAAACGTCACAAAAAGGTCAAAAATGTCACATAAAAGTCACACCGCGGTGTGAGGTCAAAAATGTCACAAAAACGTCATTCCGCGGTATGAGGTCAAAAACGTCACAAAAAGGTCAAAAATGTCACAAAAAGGTCATAAATGTCACAAAAAGGTCATAAATGTCACATAAAAGTCACACCGCGGTATGAGGTCAAAAATGTCACAAAAACGTCATACCGCGGTATGAGGTCAAAAACGTCACAAAATCGTCATACCGCGGTATGAGGTCAAAAACGTCACAAAAAGGTCAAAAATGTCACGAAAACATCATACCGCGGTATGAGGTCAAAAATGTCAAAAAAATTTCATAACGCGGTATGAGGTGAAAAATGTCACGAAAATTTCATGAGGTCAAAAATTTCAGAAAAAGGTCATACCGCGGGATGAGGTCAAAACTTTCACAAAAACGTTATACGGCGGTATGAGGTCAAAAATGTCACAAAAAGGTCAAACCGCGGAATGAGGTCAAAAATGTCACATAAAAGTCATTCCGCGGGATGATGTCAAAAATGCCTCAAAAACGTCACACAGCGGGATGTTGTTAAAAATGTCACAAAAACGTCATGACGCGGGATGAGGTCAAAAATGTCACATAAACGTCATCCTGCGGAATGATGTCAAAAATGTCACAAAAAGGTCAAAAATGTCGCGAAAACGTCATACCGCTGTATGAGGTCAAAAATTTCACAAAAACAGCATACCGCGGTATGAGGTCAAAAATATCACATAAACGTCATACTGCGGAATGATGTCAAAAATGTCACAAAAAGGTCAAAAATGTCACATCAACGTCATACTGTGGAATGATGTAAAAATTTCACAAAACGGTCAAGAATGTCACAAAAACGTCATACCGCGGCATGAGGTCAAAAATGTCGCGAAAACTTCATACCGCAGGATGAGGTCAAAAGCGTCACAACAGTAACGAAATGTTACAAAAACGTCATACGGCAGGATGATGTCAAAAATGTCAAAAAAACCTCATACAGCGGAATGTCGTCAAAAATGTCACAAAAAGGTCAAAAATGTCACACAAACGTCATACCGCGGGATGAGGTCAAAAATGTCACAAAAACGTTATACCGTGTGATGAGGTCAAAAATGTCACAAAAACGTAATACCGCGGTATGAGGTAAAAAATGTCACAAAAACGTCATCCCGCGGAATCATGTCAAAAATGTCACAAAAACGTTATACCGTGGTATTAGGTCAAAAATGTCGCAAAAACGTCATTCGGCGGAATCATGTCAAAAATGTCACAAAAATGTCACAAAAATTTCATACAGCGGAATGAGGTCAAAAATGTTCCAAAAAGGTCAAAAATGTCACAAAAAAGTCATAGGGCGGTATGAAGTCAAAAATGTCACAAAAACGTCATACCGCGGTCTGAGGTCAAAAACGTCAAAAAAGGTCAAAAATGTCGCAGAAAGGTGAAAAATGTCACAAAAAGGTCAAAAATGTCACAAAAACGTCATACCGCGGTATGAGGTCAAAAATGTCACACAAAGGTCATACCCCGGGATGAGGTCAAAAATTTCACAAAAACGTTATACCGCGGTATGAGGTCAAAAATGTCACAAAAACGTCATACGGCGGGATGATGTAAAAAATGTCACAAAAAGGTCAAAAATGTCACAAAAACGTCATACCCCGGTATGAGGTCAAAACTTTCACAAAAACGTCATACCGTGGTATGAGGTCAAAAATCTCAGAAAAAGGTCATACCGCGGGATGAGGTCAAAAATACCTCAAAAACGTCACACCGGGGGATGATGTCAAAAATGTCACAAAAAGGTCAAAAATGTCACAAAAATTTCATGCCGCGGTATGAGGTCAAGAATCTCAGAAAAAGGTCATACCGCTGGATGTCAAAAATGTCAGAAAAAGGTAAAAAATGTCTCCAAAACGTGATACCGCGGGATGATGTCACAAAAACGTCATTCCGCGGAATGATGTCAAAAATGTCACAAAAACTTCACATCACGGGATGAGGTAAAAAATGTCACAAAAACGTCATACCGCGGTATGAGGTCAAAAACGTAACAAAAGTCACAAAAACGTCAAACCGCGGTATGAGGTCAAAAATGTCGCAAAAACGTCATGCCGCGGGACGAGGTAAAAAATGTCACAAAAACATCACACGGCAGGATGATGTCAAAAATGTCACAAAAATTTCATACAGCGGAATGAGGTCAAAAATGTTCCAAAAGGGTAAAAAATGTCACAAAAAAGTCATAGGGCGGTATGAAGTCAAAAATGTCACAAAAACGTCATACCGCGGTCTGAGGTCAAAAACGTCAAAAAAGGTCAAAAATGTCGCAGAAAGGTCAAAAATGTCACAAAAAGGTCAAAAATGTCACAAAAACGTCATACCGGTATGAGGTCAAAAACGTCACACAAAGGTCATACCACGGGATGAGGTCAAAAATTTCACAAAACGTTATCCCGCGGTATGACGTCAAAAATGTCACAAAAAGGTAAACAATGTCGCAAAAACGTCATACCGCGGGATGAGGTCAAAAATTTCACAAAAACGTCATACCGCGGGATGAAGTAAAAAATGCCTCAAAAACGTCACACCGCGGGATGATGTCAAAAATGTCACAAACAGGTCAAAACTGTCTCAAAAACGTGATACCGCGGTATGAGGTACAAAATGTCACAAAAACGTCACACCGCGGGATGATGTCAAAAATGTCACAAAAAGGTCAAAAATTTCTCAAAAGCGTGATGCCGCGGTGTGAGGTTGAAAATGTCACAAAAACGTCATACCGCGGGATGAGGTCAAAAATGTCAAAATCGTCATACAGCGGGATAATGTCAAAAATGTAACAAAAAGGTAAAAAATGTCACAAAAACGGCATACCACGGTATGATGTCAAAAAGGTCACAAAAACGTCATACCGCGGAATGGTGTCAAAAATGTTGCAAAAACGTCATACCGCGGGATGAGGTCAAAAATGTCACAAAAACGTCATATGGCGGGATGATGTCAAAAATGTCACAAAAGTTTCATACCGCGGAATGAGGTCAAAAATTTTCCAAAACGGTCAAAAATGTCACAAAAAAGTCATAAAGCGGCATGAAGTCAAAAATGTCACAAAAACGTCATACCGCGGTTTGAGGTCAAAAATGTCACAAAAATTTTTGACCTCTTTTTCTGAGGTAAAAAATCTCAGAAAAAGGTCATCCCGCGGGATGATGTCAAAAATGTCACAAAGACGTCATGCCGCGGGATGAGGTCAAAAATGCCTCAAAAACGTCACACCGCGGGATGATGTCAAAAATGTCACAAAAAAGTCAAAAATGTCACAAAAACGTAATACAATGGTATGAGGTCAAAAATGTCACAAAAACGTCATACCGAAGTCTGAGGTCAAAAACGTCACAAAAAGGTCAAAAATGTCACATAAAAGTCATACCGCGGTATGAGGTCAAAAATGTCACAAAAAGGTCAAAAATGTCGCAAAAACGTCATACCGTGGAATCATGTCAAAACATGCAGAAAAAGGTCAAAACTGTCGCAAAAACGTTATACCACGGAATGATGTCAAAAATGTCAAAAAAAACGTCATTCCGCGGGATGAGGTCAAAAATGTCACAAAAACGTCATATCGTAGGATGTGGTCAAAAATGTCACAAAAACATCATACCTCGGTATGAGGTCAAAAATGTGAAAAAAACATCATACTGCGGTATGAGGTAAAAAAAGTCACAAAAGTCACAAAAACGTCATAACGCGGCATGAGGTCAAAAACGTCACAAACAGGTCAAAAACGTCACAAAAAGGTCAAAAATGTCACATAAAAGTCACACCGCGGTGTGAGGTCAAAAATGTCACAAAAAGGTCAAAAATGTCACAAAAAGGTCATAAATGTCACAAAAAGGTGATAAATGTCACATAAAAGTCACACCGCGGTATGAGGTCAAAAATGTCACAAAAACGTCATACCGCGGCATGAGGTCAAAAACGTCACAAAATCGTCATACCGCGGTATGAGGTCAAAAACGTCACAAAAAGTCCAAAATTTCACGAAACATCATACCGCGGTATGAGGTCAAAAATGTCAAAAAAATTTCATAACGCGGTATGAGGTCAAAAATGTCACGAAAATTTCATGAGGTCAAAAATTTCAGAGAAAGGTCATACCGCGGGATGAGGTCAAAACTTTCACAAAAACGTTATACGGCGGTATGAGGTCAAAAATTTCACAAAAAGTTCAAACCGCGGAATGAGGTCAAAAATGTCACATAAAAGTCATACCGCGGGATGATGTCAAAAATGCCTCAAAAACGTCACACAGCGGGATGTTGTTAAAAATGTCACAAAAACGTCATGACGCGGGATGAGGTCAAAAATGTCACATAAACGTCATCCTGCGGAATGATGTCAAAAATGTCACAATAACGTCATACCGCGGTATGAGGTCAAAAATTTCACAAAAACATCATACCGTGGTATGAGGTCAAAAATATCACATAAACGTCATACTGCGGAATGATGTCAAAAATGTCACAAAAAGGTCAAAAATGTCACATCAGCGTCATACTGTGGAATGATGTCAAAAATTTCACAAAAAGGTCAAAAATGTCAAAAAAAGGTCATACCGCGGCATGAGGTCAAAAATGTCGCGAAAACTTCATACCGCAGGATGAGGTCAAAAGCGTAACAAGAGTAACGAAATGTTACAAAAACGTCATACGGCAGGATGATGTCAAAAATGTCAAAAAAACGTCATACCGCGGAATGTCGTCAAAAATGTCACAAAAAGGTCAAAAATGTCTCAAAATCGTCATTCCGCGGAATGAGGTCAAAAATGTCACAAAAATGTCATACCGCGGGATGAGGTCAAAAATGTCACACAAACGTCATACCGCGGGATGAGGTCAAAAATGTCACAAAAACGTTATACCGCGTGATGAGGTCAAAAATGTCACAAAAACGTCATCCCGCGGAATCATGTCAAAAATGTCACAAAAACGTTATACCGTGGTATTAGGTCAAAAATGTCACAAAAACGTCATGCCGCGGAATGTTGTCAAAAATGTCACAAAATCGTCAAACTGCGGGATGATGTCAAAAATGTCACAAAAATTTCATACCGCGGTATGAGGTCAAAACTTGCACAAAAAGGTCAAAAATGTCGAAAAACGTCATATCGCGGGATGAGGTCAAAAATGTCACAAAAACGTCATACGGCGGGATGATGTCAAAAATGTCACAAAAACGTCATACCACGGAATGATGTCAAAAATGTCACAAAAACGTCATCCCGCGGAATGATGTCAAAAATGTCACAAAAATGTCATATCGCGGAATGATGTCAAAAATTTCACAAAAAAGTCACACCGCGGGATGATGTCAAAAATGTCACAAAAATTTCATACGGCGGTATGAGGTCAAAAATGTCACAAAAACGTCATACCGCGGTATGAGGTCAAAAATGTCACAAAAACGTCATACCGCGGAATCATGTCAAAAATGTCACATAAAGGTCAAAAATGTCACAAAAACGTTAGACCGCGGTATGAGGTCAAAAATGTCTCAAAAACGTCATACCACGGGATCATGTCAAAAATGTAATAAAAAGGTCAAAAATGTGACAAAAACGTTATACCGCGGGATGAGGTCTAAAATGTAACAAAAACGTCATCCCACGGGATGATGTCAAAAATTTCACATAAACGTTATACCGCGGGATGAGGTCTAAAATGTAACAAAAACGTCATCCCACGGGATGATGTCAAAAATGTCACAAAGACGTCATATCGCGGGATGAGGTCAAAAATGTCTCAAAATTTCATACCGCGGTATGACGTCAAAAATGTCACAAAAAGGTCAAAAATGTCACATAAAAGTCATACCGCGGTATGAAGTCAAAAATGTCGCAAAAATTTCATGCCGCGGTATGAGGTCAAAAATCACACAAAAACGTCATACCACGGTATGAGGTCAAAAATTTCACAAAAACGTCATCCCGCCGTCTGAGGTCAAAAACGTCACAAAAAGGTCAAAAATGTCACATTAAAGTCATACCGCGGTATGAGGTCAAAAATGTCACAAAAAGGTCAAAAATGTCGCAAAAACGTCATACCGCGGAATCATGTCAAAACATGCACAAAAAGGTCAAAACTGTCGCAAAAACGTTTTACCGCGGAATGATGTCAAAAACGTCATATCGCGGGATGTGGTCAAAAATGTCACAAAAACATCATACGTATGAGGTCAAAAATGGGAAAAAAACATGATTCCGCGGTATGAGGTCAAAAACGTCACAAAAGTCACAATAACGTCATAACGCGGCATGAGGTCAAAAACGTTACAAAAAGGTCAAAAACGTCACAAAAAGGTCAAAAATGTCACATTAAAGTCATACCGCGGTGTGAGGTCAAAAATGTCACAAAAACGTCAAAAATGTCACAAAAAGGTCATAAATGTCACATAAAAGTCACACCGCGGTATGGGGTCAAAAATGTCACAAAAACGTCATACCGCGGTATGAGGTCAAAAACGTCACAAAAACGTCATCCCGCGGTATGAAGTCAAAAACGTCACAAAAAGGTCAAAAATGTCACGAAAACATCATTCCGCGGTATGAGGTCAAAAATCTCAGAAAAAGGTCATCCCGCGGGATGATGTCAAAAATGTCACAAAAACGTCATGCCGCGGGATGATGTCAAAAATGCCTCAAAAACGTCACACCGCGGGATGATGTCAAAAATGTCACAAAAAAGTCAAAAATGTCACAAAAACGTAATACAATGGTATGAGGTCAAAAATGTCACAAAAACGTCATACCGAAGTCTGAGGTCAAAAACGTCACAAAATGGTCGAAAATGTCACAAAAAGGTCAAAAATGTCACATAAAAGTCAAACCGCGGTATGAGGTCCAAAATGTCGCAAAAATTTCATGCCGCGGTATGAGGTCAAAAATCACACAAAAACGTCATACCACGGTATGAGGTCAAAAATGTCACAAAAACGTCATACCGCGGTCTGAGGTCAAAAACGTCACAAAAAGGTCAAAAATTTCACATAAAAGTCATACCGCGGTATGAGGTCAAAAATGTCACAAAAAGGTCAAAAATGTCGCAAAAACGTCATACCGTGGAATCATGTCAAAACATGCAGAAAAAGGTCAAAACTGTCGCAAAAACGTTATACCACGGAATGATGTCAAAAATGTCAAAAAAAACGTCATTCCGCGGGATGAGGTCAAAAATGTCACAAAAACATCATACCTCGGTATGAGGTCAAAAATGTGAAAAAAACATCATACTGCGGTATGAGGTAAAAAAAGTCACAAAAGTCACAAAAATGTCATACCGCGGAATGAGGTAAAAAATGTCACAAAAACGTCATGCCGCGGAATGTTGTCAAAAATGTCACAAAAACGTCAAACTGCGGGATGATGTCAAAAATGTCACAAAAATTTCATGCCGCAGTATGATGTCAAAAATGTCACAAAAACGTCATACCGCGGGATGATGTCAAAAATGTCACATAAACGTCATACTGCGGAATGATGTCAAAAATGTCACAAAAATTTCATACCGCGGTATGAGGTCAAAACTTGCACAAAAAGGTCAAAAATGTCGAAAAACGTCATATCGCGGGATGAGGTCAAAAATGTCACAAAAACATCATACGGCGGGATGATGTCAAAAATGTCACAAAAACGTCATACCACGGAATGATGTCAAAAATGTCACAAAAACGTCATCCCGCGGAATGATGTCAAAAATGTCACAAAAATGTCATATCGCGGAATGATGTCAAAAATTTCACAAAAAAGTCACACCGCGGGATGATGTCAAAAATGTCACAAAAATTTCATACGGCGGTATGAGGTCAAAAATGTCACAAAAACGTCATACCGCGGAATCATGTCAAAAATGTCACAAAAAGGTCAAAAATGTCACAAAAACGTTAGACCGCGGTATGAGGTCAAAAATGTCTCAAAAACGTCATACCACGGGATCATGTCAAAAATGTAATAAAAAGGTCAAAAATGTCACAAAAACGTTATACCGCGGGATGAGGTCTAAAATGTAACAAAAACGTCATCCCACGGGATGATGTCAAAAATTTCACATAAACGTTATACCGCGGGATGAGGTCTAAAATGTATCAAAAACGTCATCCCACGGGATGATGTCAAAAATGTCACAAAGACGTCATATCGCGGGATGAGGTCAAAAATGTCACAAAAAGGTCAAAAATGTCACATAAAAGTCATACCGCGGTATGAAGTCAAAAATGTCGCAAAAATTTCATGCCGCGGTATGAGGTCAAAAATCACACAAAAACGTCATACCACGGTATGAGGTCAAAAATTTCACAAAAACGTCATACCGCGGTCTGAGGTCAAAAACGTCACAAAAAGGTCAAAAATGTCACATTAAAGTCATACCGCGGTATGAGGTCAAAAATGTCACAAAAAGGTCAAAAATGTCGCAATGACGTCATACCGCGGAATCATGTCAAAACATGCACAAAGAGGTCAAAACTGTCGCAAAAACGTTATACCGCGGAATGATGTCAAAAATGTCACAAAAACGTCATATCGCGGGATGTGGTCAAAAATGTCACAAAAACATCATTCCGCGGTATGAGGTCAAAAATGGGAAAAAAACATGATTCCGCGGTATGAGGTCAAAAACGTCACAAAAGTCACAATAACGTCATAACGCGGCATGAGGTCAAAAACGTTACAAAAAGGTCAAAAACGTCACAAAAAGGTCAAAAATGTCACATTAAAGTCATACCGCGGTGTGAGGTCAAAAATGTCACAAAAACGTCAAAAATGTCACAAAAAGGTCAGAAATGTCACATAAAAGTCACACCGCGGTATGGGGTCAAAAATGTCACAAAAACGTCATACCGCGGTATGAAGTCAAAAACGTCACAAAAAGGTCAAAAATGTCACGAAAACATCATTCCGCGGTATGAGGTCAAAAATGTCACAAAAATTTCATAACGCGGGATGAGGTAAAAAATGTCACGAAAATTTCATTCCGCGGTATGAGGTCAAAAATTTCAGAAAAAGGTCAAACCGCGGAATGAGGTCAAAAATGTACATAAAAGTCATACCGCGGGATGATGTCAAAAATGCCTCAAAAACGTCACACAGCGGGAAGATCTTAAAAATGTCACAAAAACTTCAAAACGTTGGATGAGGTCAAAAATGTCACAAAAAGGTCAAAAATGTCTCAAAAACATCATACCGCGGTATGAGGTCAAAAATTTCACAAAAACGGCATACCGCGGTATGAGGTCAAAAATGTCACATAAACGTCATACTGCGGAATGATGTCAAAAATGTCACAAAAAGGTCAAAAATGTCACAAAAACGTCATGCCGCGGGATGAGGTCAAAAAAGTCTTAAAAACGTCATACCGTGGAATGAGGTCAAAAATGTCACAAAAACGTCAGATGAGGTCAAAAATGTCAAAAAAACGTCAAACCACGGTATGAGGTCAAAAATCTCAGAAAAAGGTCATACCGTGGGATGAAGTCAAAAATTTCACAAAAGCGTTATCCCGCAGTATGAGGTCAAAAATGTCAAAAAAAGGTCAAAAATGTCGCAAAAACGTCATACCGCGGGATGAGGTCAAATATGACTCAAAAACGTCATACCGCGGGATGATGTCAAGAATGTCACAAAAAGGTCAAAAATGTCTCAAAAGCGTGATTCCGCGGTGTGAGGTCAAAAATGTCACAAAAACGTCATACCGCGGGATGAGGTCAAAAATGTCACAAAAACGTCATATGGCGGGATAATGTCAAAAATGTCACAAAAAGGTCAAAAATGTCACAAAAACGGCATACCACAATATGAGGTCAAAAATGTCACAAAAACGTCATACCGCGGGATGATGTCAAAAATGTCACAAAAAAGTCATACCGCGGTAAGAAGTCAAAAGTGTCACAAAAACGTCATTCCCCGGTGTGAGGTCAAAAATGTCACAAAAACGGCATACCGCAGTATGAGGTCAAAAATGTCACATAAACGTCATACCATGGTATAAGGTCAAAAATGTCACAAAAAGATCAAAATTGTCACAAAAACGTCATGCCGCGGGATGAGGTCAAAAAAGTCATAAAAACGTCATACCGTGGAATGAGGTCAAAAATGTCACAAAAACGTCAGATGAGGTCAAAAATGTCACAAAAACGTCAAACCACGGTATGAGGTCAAAAATCTCAGAAAAAGGTCATACCGTGGGATGAAGTCAAAAATTTCACAAAAGCGTTATCCCGCAGTATGAGGTCAAAAATGTCAAAAAAAGGTCAAAAATGTCGCAAAAACGTCATACCGTGGTATGAGGTCAAAAATGTCACAAAAACGTCAT
>JAMOIN010000362.1:0-115236 GCA_024666655.1 Dascyllus trimaculatus
TTCTCCTCTGCAGCTTCCCGTTCGTGATGGATCTGAAATCAAAGCAAATGGTTTTTAACACCAACGCATCGTGGACTAAGGTAACTTAAACCTGAACTTTGCTAACTAAACAGTTCAACCGGGACTCAAACTCTCTAACAAATCATGTTTTAAATCGATTACTGGTTAATTTAATGTAAGAGCTGGGTATTTTTCTCAGGAACAACATTTTAGGATACAACTAGAAAAGCCCTCATAGAGTGCAGACCTCCGCCAAGCAGCTTCAGTCCACCCCAACACAATCTACCAATGATTAAGTATCATTGTCAAGTCCGGCTAAATCAACCCTGGACAGGACACAGAAATATATGTTGATTCTTTATTCTGAACAAATTAACTGGAGGATGCTCAGTGGATAAAATAAGTGGGATAAAACTATTTTCTTTGGGGCTAAAATACAAAACACGAACAATGGAGAAAAAATCTATAGAACTCTATTCAGTTACCTCAGTCTCTACCTCCTTATTATTTATACCTTTGTGATTTGTTTTCTATTTGTCTATTGCTTTAAAAGAATGCTTTTTATATAATTAAGTGTGCCAATGCATGACAGCAATTTGTCGTATGGTTTTCACAAAATTCATAAAAAAAAAAAAACTGCATTAAAAATCCCCTTTGAAATAAATGAGAAGTCGGCTGGACAACTGCAAAAAACCAACGATCTTTAGAACCCCGAAGCTCCGGCAGATTTTACGGTAGAAACGTCATTCAACATTTATACAGGTCACAAGGCTTTGAATGTTATTCGTCTAAATCCGTGTTTTGATATCTTTGACGGTTTTTACGCAGTCACAATTTAAGTTTTATGAATTTTTTGAAAATCCTTAATTTTTCTTCAGCTAGAGTGGGTGGCATGAAATTTGCCCTAAAAAATTTTATGAAAAAAGTGCAGTTAATCTCGTCGCTTTCTCACAGTTTTTACTCTACATGAACAGTTTATGCATCAAAATGTTGGTATTTTTCTCCCCTTCCACCCAGTGTGAGTCTCATTACTGTAGGATTTATAGTTTTTCCATAAATCACCTCAGAGCTCAGAGTGTGTCGACCAAAACTCTCATTGACTCCCATTATATCGGAGCTCCAAAATGTGAAATGGAGGGTCTCTTTAACCTGCCACCAAATCGGTTTAAAACACCGTACGGACATGAAAATACATCAACTTGTTCACAACAAAATTGTGCTTCAGGTGGTGAAAGAATCTTTTCAATATGACTTATAGTTTTTGAGTTGTGACCGTTTGTTCGAGGGTCTAATCTTCAGTCTGCCTGCTCTGCTCACGGCAACCAACCAGTGACTCACAGCTGATTGGCTGATTGATACACTTTCAAAGTAAAAGCTCAAAGATGTTAGAAGGTACTGATCAGGGTTCTTGAAACAAGCTGGCTTTTAAAAATCCATCCTACTTCTACAAGTTATACCTTGTGTATAATTACACGCAATGGAACACTCAAAATTTCTTCAGAAACTTTCTATTAATTCGTGTAATTTTGAATTGTGTTATAGAGGGAGTACCTGGTACAACATTACCATGTGCTTTTTGGATCATTTGTCCATCGAAGCTCATATTTTGAGCTGAAGCTGAACCGAGCATCACTTCTGGAGGGAGCCTTCGAGCAGCTGGCCGCCGCTCAGCACAGCAGCTTCAAGAAGCCACTTGTGGTGAATATTTGACCCTGATCTAATGTTTGATGTTAAATTTTGAGGCTGCTCTCGTCTGAATTTCATTGTTCATGTCTCAGGTCTACTTCGATGAGGACATGAAGGTCACTGAAGTCTACAAGAAAGACTTTTTCCACCACCTGATTGGAGACTTGATGTCGGCTGAGTTTGGGATGTTCATGTTCAATGACAGCAGAACGCTGGCCTGGTTCCCCTCCAAGGTGAGACTTCCTTCTGGATTGTCTGCAACAATAAAAGAACACGCATCTCCAGAGATTCAGAGTTTTTAATCTCGTCAATGCAGGTGACAGAGGAGAGCCGGACCAAGTTCTACCAGTTCGGGGTTCTGTGTGGATTGGCGCTGTACAACCAGAGCATCATTCGCTTACAGTTCCCGCTGGTTCTGTTCAAGAAGCTGCTCAGCGTGGAG
The DNA here is from genome assembly GCA_024666655.1 of Dascyllus trimaculatus. Lineage (NCBI taxonomy): Eukaryota > Metazoa > Chordata > Actinopteri > Pomacentridae > Dascyllus > Dascyllus trimaculatus. The sequence goes on from JAMOIN010000362.1 coordinate 2,129, forward strand.
CCGACGCTGCAGGACATGATGGAGTTCAGTCCAGTGGTTGGACGGTGAGGATGGGTTTAGATTTAGTGATGCAGGTTTGACAGGAACTTTTTTAAAAACTAATTTCAACTGTTGTGCTGCTATTTTACAGAATTTTAGGGTTTCCTCGTCTTTCTACATCACAGATAAAAACTAATAAAAAGACAGAACCACCCTACAGGGTAGACCAGTGACGTTTGGGATTTCCATTAGTATGAGGGAGTGTGTTTGTTGTGGGACAATGTTTATTTGGGTGTCTAAGTCTGATCAACATGGATGTTAAAATCCAAGGTTTTCCATCAGAACACCACATAGTACCAATATGATCAATGTTATTCACTTCACCTGTCAGTGGTCAGAATGTTGTGGCTGATCGGTGTACATGCTAAGTATAAAAACAACAAGCCAAAATGGTGAATTATGTCCTCATCAGTATTTATATTTGAAAGAAAAATAAGTATATTGGGGATGTATAAAAGGAAAATCATTTGTTTTACTGCTATTTCACATATTTTCCTTGTTTTGTTAATTTACAGCCAATATAGAAGAAGATCATTAATTTACTCATCATTATTAACTGGAATTATTAATTTATATGTTTACTATATAAAAAGCAACAACAACAAAAAAAACCCCCCAAAAATAAAACAAACAAACAAAAAAACAAACAAGCAGGGAAAAACCACAAACAATGTCCAGATAAAAACATTTTTGACTATATTTAAGAAAATCACCATTATTATTTTACATGTTTACGTTTTTTTTTTTAAAAAAAGAAAAAAAACAAACAGGCCAAAACTAAAACAAAAAACAGGGTAAAACTGTAAATAATGTCGAAATAAAAAATCTGTATTTTTACAAATGTTAATTTATTCTTTTACAAAGCTTTAAAGTTACACATTTTTACAGTATTTAAATCAGAAAAAAATGTATTTTATGTATTTTACAGATATTAACTCTTATCTAAGAAACATTAAGTATATAGAGGATATTAAAAAATGGTAAATTGTTTGTTTAACTGTTATTTTACAGGTTTTTTTATTTTGTTGAATTACAGACAATATATAAGAAACTCATTTCAGCAAAAAGGCCAAAACTGTACACATCAAAAAGCTGCATTTTCCAAATCATAATTCATTCTTTTACAGCCTGTGACCATAAAATTATATGATTTATTGTATTTAAATTAACTAAATAATGTCACTATTTTGCTGCTATTTTCAGTTTTTTCCTGTTTTTTCTGACCATTGCTTCCAGATTTTCACTGTGTTTTTATGATTCAGTTTTTTTACAGTGCAGTTAATACTATAGAGTAATCAAACTTACAATTCTTTCATTCTAATTAATTTTTCTGATTTCACAAAGGTCTCTGCAGTCCATCCTGAACTATGAAGACGATGTATTAGAAGACCTAGAAATGCCCTTTTCGGTTGGTGGCTCCGTCTCATTTATTTTTATTTTTCTTGAAGGTTGTGCAGCGATTTAACTAACTGCTTTATAACCAACAGTTCCACTGGGACAAGACAGAGGTCGACCTGGACCCCCGAAATCCTGAAAAGTCAGTGACGACTCAGAATAAGTAAGAACATAAAAATATTTGAAGTGCCTACAGAAAATATTCACCCCCACTGGAAGTCTTCCTCTTTTATTACTTCTCATTGACTTTTTTTGATAAGACTTTACAAAAACAAAACTTTTTCAAGTCAAAGGGTAAACAGGTTTCTACAAAGTCAAAATATAGAGTGTAAAATAAGTGATGGTATACAGTTGTGAACAAACGTTTATGTACACTTGTAAATCATGACAGTCATGCATTTTGGTTCTTTCATAGATTTATTAAAGGTCTTCTGGAAATATGACAAAATCTTCTGGGTCCAAAATATAAATACAGGAACTTGAATTGTCAGTTTTTGGCCTCTGAACTTCTCCTGAGTGATTACGATCGACTACAGCTGCTGACTCTTCTGAGCCGATTTAAATAGGACCCATTGATCCACTCATTAGACTCAACCACTACAGTGGGAAAGTCTGAGGAGCTCAGCAAAGATCTGAAGAAGCAAATCGTCGACTGGAACAAGTCAGAAAGTCACTTGGAGCCGTTTCAAAGCAGCTTCAGATCCTAGAATCATCTGTTTGTAGTATAAAGTTCATGGTCCAGTTGTGTTGCTGCCACCATCAGGAAGAAAACACAAACTACCACCTGCTGCTTAGAGACACCTGGTCAGGATGGTCAAGAGTTGACCAGGAACTAGCAGAAAGCAGGTCTGGATGAACCAGAAGCTGCTGGAACACAGCTGTCAGAGTCCACAGGGTTGGACATCAACATGAACTGAGAGGCTCCATGAAGAAGGAAGTTCTTAACCTCCTTCAGGGGAGTCATAGGTGTCTTGGTGGCCTCCCCATCATCAGGTTTCTGTCTCAGTGAAACATTACCTGATTTAAGACTTTGATCTGCTCAACAGGAGGGAGTACGTGGATGCCTGTGTGAATCACGCCTTCAACACATCAGTGGAGAGTGCGTTTCAGGAGTTCGAGCGAGGCTTCTTCCAGGTGTGTGAGCGAGGTCTGGTGCAGCTGTTCCGACCGGAGGAGCTTCAGGGAGTTCTGGTGGGTCGAGACCAGTATGACTGGGCAAAGCTCAAACAGGTACAGTCAGCATGTTGCAGAGTTTCTACCAGAGAACGTCCACATCTGGGTGATACGAGTCGCTGTAAGAGTCTGTCTCACTGTAACCAGAACACCGTCTATGAACCTGAGTACCACCCTCACCACCCGACCATACAGATGTTTTGGGAGGTTTTCGATGAGCTAACTGAAGAGCAGAAGAAGGATTTCCTTTGTAAGTATCGTCTCAAATTCTCAAAACTTGTCATTGCTGAAACCTTTAAGTGTTTGAGGAAGATGTTCTTACACTGTTATGTGAAACACCCCCTCTGGTAGAAATGTAGTTTTTGTTTTACCCTGTTAACATGTTCAGATGGTGTTTTTCTTTTTGGAAGAGTGACCAACGAAAATCTCATATGTTCAGACTTTCATTCCATATATTCAGAGTTTCATTCCATATATTTAGTTTCATTCTATATGTTCAGACTTTCATTCCATATAATCAGATGTTTCATTCCATATATTTAGTTTCATTCTATATGTTCAGACTTTCATTCCATGTAATCAGATGTTTCATTCCATAAATTTAGTTTCATTCCATATAATTAGTTTCATTCCATATGTTCAGACTTTCATTCCATATATATTCTGTTTAATTCCAGATATATTTAGTTTCATTCCATATATTCAATTGTTTCATTCCATATATTTAGTTTCATTCCATATGTTCAAATTTTCATTCCATATATTTAGTTTCATTCCATATATTCAGATGTTTCATTCCATATATTTAGTTTCATTCCATATGTTCAGACTTTCATTCCATATATATTCCGTTTAATTCCAGATATATTTAGTTTCATTCCATATATTTAGTTTCATTCCATATGTTCAGATTTTCAGTCCATATTTTTAGTTTCATTCTATATGTTCAGACTTTCATTCCATATATATTCTGTTTAATTCCAGATATATTTAGTTTCATTCCATATGTTCAGATTTTCATTCCATATATTTAGTTTCATTCTATATGTTCAGACTTTCATTCCATATATTCAGATGTTTCATTCCATATATTTAGTTTCATTCCATATGTTCAGACTTTCATTCCATATATATTCTGTTTAATTCCAGATATATTTAGTTTCATTCCATATATTCAGATGTTTCATTCCATATAATTAGTTTCATTCCATATGTTCAGACTTTCATTCCATATATATTCTGTTTAATTCCAGATATATTTAGTTTCATTCCATATGTTCAGATTTTCATTCCATATATTCAATCGTTTCATTCCATATTAGTTTCATTCCATATGTTCAGATTTTCATACCATATATAATCAGTTTAATTCCAGATATATTTAGTTTCATTCTATATGTTCAGACTTTCATTCCATATATTTAGACTTTCATTCCATATAATCAGACTTTCATTCCATATATTCAGAGTTTCATTCCATATATTCAGACTTTCATTCCATATATTCAGACTTTCATTCCATGTATAATTTCCTAGACAGCTTGGCATATATGTATATAAAACTACATTTTATGGTCATACATTGTAAAAAAGAACAAATTCTCATTTGTGAAAGTATTTAATTTTTTGATGTGAACATTATATCCACACCAGCTCACCTACATTTATTGTTAAACTAACCTAAACTACACAATGTCAAGTTGTCATAATGTGTCTTCCAGCATATGAACTAGGTTGCAAACTTAACATATCTTTCTGACATTTTTTCATTTCTTTTTGTTCTTTTTACTTCTGTTTTTGTTCCTTTTGTGTCTTATTTGCTAGTTATGCGTATCTTTTTGCTCATTCTGCATCTTTATTCTGTCTCTTTGCTTTTTTTTGCTTCACTGTTTGCTAATTTTACCAATGTATGTCTCCTTTTCTCATTTAACATCTGCCTTTGGTGATTTTATATCCATTTTTGTTCATTTTGCATGTCTTTTTTTGCTGATTATATATCTCTTCTTCCTCATTCCGCATGTAAACGGAGGGGGTCTTTAAATGAATAAATACAGATGCAGATATGCAAACCAGGTGAAGCTGATGCTAAAAGACCAGAAGTAACCTGAAGATTCCTCCTTTCCCTCCTCGTTAGTGTTCCTGACTGGGTTCAGGAGGGTTCCTGTTCACGGCATGGACCAGATAAAGATGATGGTCCGAGTAAAGCGAATCCTGGACGGCTCCCATGATGAGCATCGCCCCGAGTCGCTGACGTGTCACTCTATGCTGGAGCTGCCCTTATATTCAACCAAGGAGGTGATGCGAGTCCGGCTGACCGAAGCCCTGAACCCAGAGAGAGGATTCTCCATGTGACGTGGTTCCTGTGCTGCACTGTCAAAATAAAACAACGCAAAAAAATGTGAACATGTCACAGAGAGAAACAAAATCTGCAGGAAATATCTGCTTTACCTGTTTAAATACAGTAAAATAGTGAAATTTAACGGTCATTTTACACATCGCAAAAGAATTAATTACAACTACAAAAAAATACAGTGCGCAGTCAACATGAAAAATCCTTTTTTTTGCTTTAATTTGACTCATTATTTATGGTTTAGCCAAAAAAAAAAAAAGGAAAAATCAGTAAAATAACACAAAAATTATTTATTATTTTCACTCTTTAATACAGATCATTTTTCTTTCACATAGTGGCAAATATCTCTCAAATAATAACATTTTTGGCTGATTTAAATACAGTAAAAATAGCGTCATTTTACCGTAATTTTACACATTGCAACAGAAAAAAATACAATTTTAAAAGATACAGATATTTGATGAGGATGTTATGTGTAATTTTGGCCTTTTTTTACAGTCAACATGTAAAGTTTTTTTTTTCTTTAATTTTACTCATTATTTTTTATTTTGACAAAAACAACAACAACAACAAAAACCCCTGGAAAAATGAGTAAAATAACACAAACATTATTTATTATTTTCACTCTTTAATATAGGTCATTTTTCTTTCACATAGTGGCAAATTTTTCTCTAATAATAACATTTTTGCTGATTTAAATAGAATAAAATAGTGTCATTTTACACATTGCAACAGAAAACAACTGCAATTTAAAAATTACAGATATTTAATGAGGACATTATGTGTAATTTTGGCTTTTTTTTGCAGCCAACATGTAAAATATTATATTTTTTCTTTAATTTGACTCTATTATTTGTAGTTTAACTAAAAAAACAAAACAAAAAGTGTAAAAATCAATAAAATAATACGTTTAAAAAAATAATTTTCAGTCTTTATTATAGATAAGTTTTCTTTCATATATTGGCAAATATACTCTCAAATAATAACATTTTTACTGATTTAAATACAGTAAAATAGTTTAAATTTCCACATTACAACAGAAAAAAATACAATTTTAAAACATACGGGCATTTGATGAGGCCATTATGTGTAATTCTGGCCTTTCTTACCGTCAACATCTAAAATCATATTTTTTTCTTTAATTTGACTCAATATTATTTGTAGTTTAACACAAAAAAAAAAAAACTACAAAAAATAATTAAAATAACACAAAATTATTTATCATTTTCAGTCTTTAATATGGATCATTCTTATTTCACATAGTGGAAGATATATAATAATAATACAATTTTTGGTTGATTTAAATACAGTAAAATAGTGTGATTTCACTGTAATTTTACACATTGCAACAGACAAAACTACAATTTTTAAACATACAGATGTCTGATGAGGACGTTATGTGTAATTTTGGCCTTTTTTTTTAACAGTCAACATGTATTTTTTAAAATTTTGTGTGATATTATCCCTAATTTAACAAAACAGGTAAAATCTGTAAAGTGACAGTTGATTAAAATAACCTTTATTTTTTACAGTGTACCTCACCTGTACTGGATGTCCAGGACAGTAAAGAGCTGCACTGTCAGAAGTCTAGACTCAGAGGTATCGTAGCAGCTCAGCTCAGGGCTTTAAAAGTTTATTCTAAGGGACTGTATGTAATGTGCTTTAGGTTAAATGATCTTTTATTTATGTTTATGAGTTTTGTTGAGGAATGAAGATGAATTTTAATGTGATAAATAAACAGGCAGAAAGAGTCCATCTGCCTGTTTATTACAGACACTTTACCACATCTAATCAACCCAGTTCTGTACTTCTGTATTAATCTCTGGTGTTATGATGAAGGTGTTTTTATTCTGTATCAACTATGTGGTAGTTTGAGTTTCCAGTTTGTGGTTTTGAACTAAATTATACCTCCACAGGATTCTTCTTACAGAATAATCAACCTGTGCTCATGTAATTTATTTTATTTATAGTATTATTATGATACCTCTGACTTTTCCAGTCCTATTTAAACATTCTTATTTTTATTCTTAGTAGCGTTTTTCTTTCAGGCGCTGCGTTGATTCTCATGTAATTTTGTTTTTCTATAAATATCTGATACGAGGATGAATAAAGTCTTATTTTTTAAATTCCAGTGGGATGCCGTTATTCTACTGCTCAGGGTAAAAATGCAAAAAAATGTTTAAACACTAAAAATATTAGTCATGTGTCTGTTGAGCAGTGAACTTCCTCCACCTGCTTGCTTTGGAGTTGATGGACCACTATAATTTTACAAATCGCATAAGAACAAATTACAATTTGCAAAAATACCGATTTTTTTATGTGGACATTATGCAGAATTTTACCTGTCTGTTTTTTTGGTTAACATGTAAATTAATATATTTTTCTCAGATATTACAAGTTACTATCTCTAATTTAACAAAAGAGGTGGCTTCGGTAAAATAGAAGTAAAAATATGATTAACCGTTTTTCAGTCTCTGATGTAAAAAGTATGTATAAAGTCAATAATTTGTAAAAATTCAAATTTCTGGACATTATGGACAATTTGTTCTTACAGTCATCATGTAAATTAACAACTTTCTCTGATGTGATGACAAAGTTCTGTCAAATAATTATATTCTAGCTGATTTAAATTAAACAGAACAGCTTTACAGTAATTTGACATTTTGCAAAAGAGCAAATTATGTTTTGTAAAAATACAGGTTTTTGATGTGGACGTTGTTTTCTACAGTCAACATGTAAGTCAGTATATTTTTCTGAAATTTTAAAAGCTGTTGTCTCTAATTTTACAAAAAAAAACTCAATCATTTTCAGTCTCTAATGTGCAGAAATGTTCTTTAAGATGAAGACTAATTTCTGTAAAATAAAATTATGTTTTTAATTGATTTCAATTCAGCAAAACTGCAATTTTACAGTAATTTTACACATCACAAAAGAACAAAATGTAATTTGTCAAAACAAACTTTTATGATGGGGACATTATGTAGAATGTGTTTGTTTTTACAGTCAACATGTAAATTAATATATTTTTTCAGGGATTTTACAAATTATTACCTGTAATTTAACAAAACGGCTACATTCTGTAAAATAACGTTAAAAATTAAATTCACTCTATAATGTGCAAACGTTTTATTTAACATAAAGGTACGATTCTGTTAAATAATGATATTTTTAGCTGATTTTAATCCAGTCAGACGATGTAAATTTACGGTAATTTTACGCATCACAAAAGAACAAATTACAATCGGTAAAAAAAAACAACCCATTATAGACAATTTGTCCTTTTTGTTTTTACAGTCATTAAGTTATTATCTATAATTAAACTGGTGAAAATAACAGTTTAAAAAGTTATCCACCATTTTTCAGTTCTTGATACTTTTCTTTGAAATAACATAAAATATCAGTGAATTAATTATACTTTAGCTGATTTAAATACAGTCAAACGGTGCAATTTCATATTAATTTTACATATTGGACAAGACCAAATTATAATTCGACTAAATACTGATTTTTTTTTCTTTGCAATTTTTTAAAATAATTATTATTTTTCATACAGTCAAAATGTAAATTATTTATTTTTCTGTTATTTTATTTAATATTATCTGTAATTTAGTAAAACAGGAAAGTCTGTAGAATAACCCTGAAGTCTTTTTATTTATTTCTCTTTTTATTTCAACATTTATTTATTTATTTCTCTTTTTATTTCAACATTTATTTTTTTCTCTTTTTATTTCAACATTTATTTATTTATTTCTCTTTTTATTTCAACATTTATTTATTTCTCTTTTTATTTCCACATTTATTTATTTATTTCTCTTTTTATTTCAACATTTATTTATTTCTCTTTTTATTTCAACATTTATTTATTTCTCTTTTTATTTCCACATTTATTTTTTTATTTAATTATTTATTTAATTATTTATTTATTATTTAATGTGGCACTCCTGTGATTCCATACTTAACACCATCTGAAGTGAAATAAAGTCAAACACAGCCTTGATGTTTGATTATTTACAACCTACTACGTCAGATTTTCACAGACGCTTCATTCCTGTCTGTGACTTCATAGGATTTGTTTTTTAAAAAGTCATTTTAAAGTCACTGTGCGCTCAGTGTGATTCCCAGTCCTGCCACCAGATGGCGCCAACATCATGCTCAATACATTTAACGTTTCAAAACAGTGACATGTCCTGTATCCTCTAAGAATTTTATTCTTGTTATTGTTGTTTTTATTGGATAGTTTTTATCATTGTCATTGATTTTTATTCCTTTGTTAAATGTCCTTGGGTTTCATGAAAGGCGCTTTTAAATAAAATGTATTATTATTATTATTATTATTATTATTATTATTATTATTATTATTATTAAGAAGAAAATCAGCCTGTGAACTTTAACTAAACAGAAATGCAGCAAAGTCAGTTGAATAATCAGGATTTACGTCGGAATTCGAAGCTGAAGAAACCAGAAAAGACATTAGATAATAGAATCTGTGCCGTATTAATACTTCTCTATCTGTATTTCTACTTACAGAAGAATGTGTCCAACATCATTTATTTGTGCAGTATTGTTATTTCACTCCAAACTAAGACTCGTAGATGAATTTTAGTCTAGTTTTTAATTTTTTTCTACTGTTATTTCTACTGATGTTTGCATGTTTGTCCCCTTTGTTGCTGTAATGATGCAGATTTCCCCACAGTGGGATTAAGATGATGCCGAGCAGACGCTGACCAGGAGATGAATGATGAAATTAAACCATGTGATGGAGTCATACATGGGTCTGGACAGTGTGTGTGTGTGTGTGTGTGTGTGTGTGTGTGAGAGAGAGACAGAGATTGAAACACAAAGCTCCATCTCCTGCCTTTACTGTATGTCGGTAAATGGATGCATATGTGCAGGCAGCAGGTAGGATGAGTGGAAAGAAAGAAGGAAGGGAGGAGGGAAGGAGGGAAGGAGGGAAGGAGGGAAGGAGGGGAGCGAACCACTAGATGGCCTCATCATTCTGCAGGTTGGATGAAACAAAGAGCAGCGGCGATGAGATCATCTTGCAGGCTGATGCAGCTCCACGGTGTGACAAAGCTTGAAATCTAAAACCAACAGATAATAACACAAACGCAGCCGCTTCAACAAAATACGCACGAAAACATTCACATCCACGTTGTTCACAAACACCACTTCACACTATGTTTCCTGAGAGAAGCAGTGCTGGGGAAAGAAACCGGAACAAACCGAGGGTACGAATGTAAAATGTAGCTTTTCATGATCTACAAAGAGACGCAAAGCAGCCGTAAAGACACAAAACTACGACAAAGATACGGAGGAAGTTGAAGGAGATGTAAATTAACTGATGCAAAATGAGCACAATGAAGACGACTAGAGAGACACAAACCAAACAGAAAGAGATGGAAAACGAGCAAAAGTCAACCAGCAATGGAGAAAAGAGAAAAGAGATCCAGAAGAATAGAAAAGGAGGCAAAACAACTAAAACCAATGAGAGATTAAAAACAACGACCAGAAAGAGACGAAAAACTACGACGCAAAAAAAGATGCAAGGAGCAAAAAAGTCTCAGAATGAACGAATGGAGATGTATATTTATAAAATAGAGATGTACAGTTAGAAAATAGAGATGTATATTTAGAAAATAGAGATGTATAGTTAGAAAATAGAGATGTATAGTTAGAAAATAGAGATGTATGTTTAGAAAATAGAGATGTATATTTAGAAAATAGAGATGTACAGTTAGAAAATAGAAAATAGAGATGTATGTTTAGAAAATAGAGATGTATAGTTAGAAAATAGAGATGTATAGTTAGAAAATAGGAAATAGAGATGTATATTTAGAAAATAGAGATGTATATTTAGAAAATAGAGATGTATAGTTAGAAAATAGAGATGTATAGTTAGAAAATAGAAAATACAGATGTACATTAGAAAATAGAGATGTATATTTAGGAAATAGAGATGCATGTTTAGAAAATAGAGATATATATTGAGAAAATAGAGATGTACAGTTAGAAAATAGAGATGTACAATTAGAAAATAGAGATGTATATTTAGAAAATAGAGATGTACAGTTAGAAAATAGAGATGTACAGTTAGAAAATAGAGATGTACATTTAGAAAATAGAGATGCATATTTACAAAATAGAGATGTAAAGTTACAAAATAGACATGTACAATGAGCAAATAGAACTATACAGTTAGAAAATATAGATGTACAATTAGAAAATAGAGATGCATAATTAGAAAACAGAGATGCATAATTAGAAAACAGAGATGCATAATGAGCAAAAGGAAAAACAAAAAGGGACAAAAATAGATGCAAAATGAAGTGAAAGAGACATAAAATGAGTAAAAACAGATGTAAAATGTAGCCTGTTGACATGTGTGTCTCCTGTGTGAGTCATCATGTTCCATGTTCTGTTCCATGTTCTATGTTCCGTGTTCTATGCTCCATGTTCAGTGTTGCATGTTTTATGTCCGATGTTAAATTTTCTATGTTCCTTGTTCCATGTTCTAAGTTCCATGTTCTGTGTTCCATGTTTATTGTTCTTTGTTACATGTTCTATGTCCCATGTTAAATGTTTTGTGTTCCTTGTTACATGTTACATGTTCTATGGTCCATGTTCTGTGTTTGATGTTCCATGTTGCTTGTTGTTTCATGTTACTGCTTTGTGTTTCATGTACTATGTTCCATGTTAAACATTCTATGTTCCTTGCTCCATGTTCTGTGTTCCATGTTCTATGTTACATGTTCTAAGCTCTATGTTAAATGTTCTACATTCCTAGTTCCATGGTGTGTGGTCCGTGTTTATATACCATGTTCTAAGGTCCATATTACATGTTCTATGGCCCATGGTCTATGTCATGTGTTCGATGTCCCATGTCACATGTTCTATGTTCCATGCTGAAGCTCTCAGGATTAAGCTCTTCTTCTTCTTCTTCTTCTTCTTCTTCTTCTTCTTCTTCTTCCTTTCCTTCTTCTTCTTCTTCTTCCTTTCCTTCTTCTTCTTCTTCTTCTTCTTCCTTTCCTTCTTCTTCTTCTTCTTCTCTTATATAATTTCTTCCATTCAGTTATTTTCCTCTCTGGGCTGCGCGCGGCCGCCAGCTGCCGACGACGCGCCGCGGGAGCGAATCGGAATGTATTGACGTCAGAGGGGAGGCCGGACGCACGCGCTGGTTGCACGTGCACGAGAATGTTCCGTCGCGTCCCAGTCAGTGCGGAGGGCAGCGGGCGCGCGGACACACTCACAGAGAGCGACGCTACCGAGCAGCTCGAGACTCCGGTGACATGGAGCGGAGAGGAGCCGCTTCCTGCGTCTGACACCGAGCAGTGACCGGGGGGACCGCCGCCGCCACCGGAGCCGCTCCGGTTCTCCGCTCTGCGATGATGGTGAGTCCCTGTTTTGTGTGTTCTGCGGCTCCGGCTCTGTTCGGAAATGTTCGGAAGCGTTCGGAGGAGTCGAGCAGCAGCAGCAGCAGCATGACTACATGCGTCTGAGCCAAGTCAGGACTGCAGCTGAGGCCAAGTGGAGAACAGCTGTGGACCTGGTACCCTGATATTAGCAGGTGTTAGCTAGGCAGGCCCGGTTCTGCGGCCCAGAGAGGCTCCTGTGTGTTTATCCACAGCTGTGATCCTGATGAAGCTGTAGGTGGTGAAGTGTTGACATGTTGATGGTGAAGAGGCTGAAGTGTTGTCGTCTGATGAGTGTTTCGCTCTGAGTGCAGCCTGAAGGCTCCCCAGGGCTTCTGTTTTCAAATGACGGGAACGTTTACTGTTGGAAAGTCTTCAAATGAACAGAAACTAACCAGGGAGAGACGCAAAACGACTACAGAGAGACACAAAACGACTACAGAGACACACAGAACGACTACAAAGAGGCCCACTGAAATCAGAGAGACACAAAACCACAATGAGGCAATAACATTACTGCATAGGCGCATAACTATCCCAGAGATGCTCAGAGTAGTAACAAAAAAATGTCAAAACAGCCAAAGAGAGACACAAAACAATTCAAAATAACTGCAGACACACAAAACAACTTCAAAGAGACACAAAACAACTACTAAGGAGACACAATACAACTACAAATAGACAAAAACAACTACAAATAGACAAAAACAACTACAAAGACACACAAAACAACTACAAAGACACTAAAAACAACCACAAATAGACACAAAACAACTACAAAGAGACACAAAACAACTACAAAGAGACTCAAAACAACTACAAAGAGATGCAAAACAACTACAAATAGACACAAAACAACTACAAAGACACACAAAACAACTACAAATAGACACAAAACAACTACAAAGACGCTCAAAACAACCACAAATAGACAAAAAAACTACAAAGACACTCAAAACAACCACAAATAGACACAAAACAACTACAAAGAGACTCAAAACAACTACAAAGACACACAAAACAACTACAAAGACACTGAAAACAACCACAAATAGACACAAAACAACTACTAAGTGACACAAAACAACTACAAAGACACACAAAACAACTACAAAGAGACTCAAAACAACTACAAAGACACACAAAACAACTACAAAGAGACATAAGACAACGACAAAGAGACAAAACAACTACAAAGAGACTCAAAACAACTACAAATAGACACAAAACAACTACAAAGAGACACAAAACAACTACAAAGACACTCAAAACAACTACAAAGACACTCAAAACAACCACAAATAGACACAAAACAACTACAAAGACACACAAAACAACTACAAAGACACACAAAACAACTACAAATAGACACAAAACAACTACAAAGACACTCAAAACAACCACAAATAGACACAAAACAACTACATAGAGACTCAAAACAACTACAAAGACACTCAAAACAACCACAAATAGACACAAAACAACTACATAGAGACTCAAAACAACTACAAAGACACTCAAAACAACTACAAAGACACACAAAACAACTACAAAGACACACAAAACAACTACAAATAGACACAAAACAACTACAAAGACACTCAAAACAACCACAAATAGACACAAAACAACTACAAAGACACTCAAAACAACTACAAAGACACTCAAAACAACCACAAATAGACACAAAACAACTACAAAGAGACACAAAACAACTACAAAGACACTCAAAACAACCACAAATAGACACAAAACAACTACAAATAGACACAAAACAGCCACAAATAGACACAAAACAACTACAAATAGACACAAAACAACTACAAAGATACACAAAACAACTACAAAGACACACAAAACAACTACAAATAGACACAAAACAACTACAAAGACACTCAAAACAACCACAAATAGACACAAAACAACTACAAAGACACTCAAAACAACTACAAAGACACTCAAAACAACCACAAATAGACACAAAACAACTACAAAGAGACACAAAACAACTACAAAGAGACACAAAACAACCACAAATAGACACAAAACAACTACAAATAGACACAAAACAGCCACAAATAGACACAAAACAACTACAAATAGACACAAAACAACTACAAAGATACACAAAACAACTACAAAGATACACAAAACAACCACAAAGAGGCTCAAAGAAACGCAGAACAACCCAAATGGTGTCAGAACGATGTCACGACACCTTTTATGGACGTTTTGCTGTTTTTGCGTCGACCCCAACAGTTTACCCCTGAATAAACTCATGAATCAGAAACAGGAAGCAGCGGTGATGGATGAAGAGGGCGGCCACGGCGGCTGAACTTGTCACCCTGGGGAGGGTTTTGACGGTGACATCATCGGGGCCTAATGCCACCCTCTGACCCTCTTAACCGAACCGGTGACGCACACTCCCACGTGCGCGCCAGCAGACATACATTACGGCGTCCGGTTACCATATTGATCCGGCGTGCCATTTGTGCTGTTATTCGAGACTCTGGATACCTCACCCTCTGCTGCTCCACTATGACTGCCATCCGAACGTGTTCCGCCTCCTTCGAGTTAAATCGTGTGTGATAGCGCTCTATTTCTGGGCCAGCGCCTGGGGGGACGGCGCATTAGCAGCGGCTGACCTCATCCGAAGCCCCCCCAAAGGCCAGAACCATGGTTTTGTCTCACTGTGTTGTCGTTTCTTTGTGCCGCCAGGCGACCTCCCAGCGCTGAGGACACCTCCAAACAGCTACCATCCACCCTCTTTGTCTCAAACATGGACTCCTCCGTGGATTTAACCTCGACCCAGGACGGACACCTGGAGCCCAGGAGCAGCCCGGGCCGCTCGGACCTCAGCGGGCTGTACCACCTGGGCCGGACGCTGGGCAGGGGGCACTTCGCCGTGGTCAAGCTGGCCCGACACGTCAGCACGGGGCAGCTGGTGGCCGTCAAGATGATCGACAAGACGAAGCTGGACGTGATGGCGACGAGTCACCTCCTACAGGAAGTGAGGTATGAAACGACGACACGGAGGAGATTAAGGCAAAACAAAACCACAGGCAGCGAGTTTTATAGGTCAGAATTAACAGGATGTGAAGCACTGATTTTAGGCTGTTTGATCCATTTGAGCAAAAAAAAAGAAGCACAAACAGCATCTAGGAGGTTTTTTTGTGTCTGGGTCACATTTTTCCTCACTGTGGGCTCATTTTTCACTGCAGTATAAAGTCCTGTACCTCTATGGAAACAGAACAACCATGACTAGAAGTAGAGAGAACTCAGAAATGCGTTCTGTTTATATTTCAATTATTTTTTAATTAATCAGCTGTTGGTCACATATGAGTCATTCATGGCTTCTTGATTTGGGTGACAAGCGCAGAATTTTTTTGTTTTTTACAGATGCCGGTTAGTGCAAATGTTTTCTCTTTTTTTGGACTTTTAAATGTGAGAAAGTGATTTTTCTTGTTTGATTAAATATCAGAATTTCAAGTAGGGATGCACGACAAAGCCAATTTCAACCGATACTGACGATCGATAATTTTGTACTTCTTGCAGCCGATGACCGATAATGTCAACCGATTGGGTTCGTGCCGGCTGGGGTGGGGAAGCATGAGGGAGCGGGGGTGACACTGGAGCGTGACACCAGAGTTGGCAGGTCCATGTACTACAACGACGGTGCCGTTCTAGAGCCTCGGCTGTGTACTAAAGCCTTGGCGACGCTCGGCAGCGCTTGGCAACGCTTGCCAATTTTAGAGGGTCGCAGAAGCATGTCCCCCCAAAAAAGTAGTGGTATAAAGTCTTTTATTTAAAGGATGCGTTTCTTATGACACAGTTTGTTTTCAATAGCAGGATATTTAGTGGTGGTGACACCAGTAGTTGCCCACTATTAACCTCTAGATTTGTCTCTGCCAGCTTATTGGAGAAATTTATGTTAAAATGGGCCAAAAATAAACCAAAATGTGCTCAGAATCTGTCAAAATGGAACAAAATGTGTCCAAAACTTGGCAAAAGCGTCCAAAAATACCAAAATAAGCCAAAAATTAAGACAAAATTTTCCTAAATTGTATCAAAATGCGTTGAGACTCCACCCAGATAAACCTTAATTTGTTAACAGGAAGAGCAAACTTCAAAAAGTTGGGTCGCGACTGTTATTAATAGAGACATAGTGAGTCCTGAGGCTGGACCAGTCGAGAACCACTGAATTAGAAGATTTAAGACATTTCACTGTGTTTTCTAATGACCAGGTGCATGCGGCTGGTGCAGCATCCCAACGTGGTCCGGCTCTACGAGGTCATCGACACGCCGACCACCCTCTACCTGGTGATGGAGCTGGCCGAGGGCGGCGACCTCTACGACTACATCCTTCGCCACGAGGGCGGCGTGGCCGAGGGCACCGCCAAGCGCCACTTCGCCCAGATCGTTCGCGCCGTCTCGTACTGCCACCAGCTCCACGTGGTGCACCGCGACCTGAAGCCCGAGAACGTGGTGTTCTTCCCCCAGCAGGGCGCCGTGAAGCTCACGGACTTCGGGTTCAGCAACTTGTTCCAGCCGGGGATGATGCTCGCCACCAGCTGTGGGTCGCTGGCGTATTCGGCTCCCGAGATCCTGCTGGGAGAAGAGTACGATGCTCCAGCTGTGGGTGAGAACCAGAAACCTTTACTCTTTTACACACAGGATAGGTGAAGCTGAAAGGCTGATACGAAGCCGATTATTGGTCATCAATAACGAACAGTAACCGATTATTAGAACTGGTATACGTTAAATGTTAAACAGCATTTGATAGCAGGGAGTTTGTCATTCATAACTAGACTTCTTTAATATTAAAGTAGCTCCTAGCGATAGCATGATGGCGTCAGAACATCACAGGATGCTACGACGTTTTCCTCTGCTTACTGATCGATCGATTGATTTGAAATTGATCAGTTTGTCTCCTGCAGTTCCGACTTCTGTTGAATCACTTTTATTGCCCACTGAGGTCCAGATCTTGAAGCATTAATAATTATTGTTTCCAGACTCTGTTTTTAGGCTAATCTGTGGCTGCCTTCTAACTTAGCCGCTAGCCGTTAGCTTAGCTTTAGCCCCTGTGAAAGCAGTGAATTTCCTGGTTTCTTGATTTTTTTTTGTGTGATTTTAATACCTGTTCTTCAACAAAACAGAAAAAAATCAGCAAAAAAGTTTAAAATTATAATAATTCCATAATATATACATGTTTCTGGTTAAATCTGTCGCTCCTTCTAACTTAGCCGCTAGCTGTTAGCTTAGCCTTAGCCACTGTAAGAGAGGCTAATTTCCTGGTTTGTGATTACAGCTTGTGTTTCTTGTTTAAAGACTTTGGTAAATGGCAGCTGGCAGGGTGTAAAGTGCCTTATTATATTAATTAAAGTATGGATATTTGGCGCCAGCGTGTCGATACTCATATCGCACGAGGAGGGACGACGACATATCGCTGTATTGATGTTTTGTCCCACCCCTAATCTTATTTTTTCCATTGAATGTTGGGTTTCCGGGGTTTGTTTCTCGATCTTAGATGACGTAGCTGACTACATAGTTTCATGTCAGGGTTCGGTTGTTCTGGAGCTTTCTACCACCCTCTCACATTAGAGTTATTTAACGTTGGGTTTCAGGGTTTGTTTATTGATTTTCGGCTAAAGCTGCTGATAAAACAGCCTCACTCCAGGGTTTATTTAGCACCAAACACAAGTACATTAGATGGCAAACAGCTCACTAGTGGATCTGTAACTGCACGTGCTTTAAAATCCCCCCAAATAGAGCCGATAATACATGTTGAAGTCATTTATTTATGAAGGAAAATACATGTAACTGTCCAGATGTGCAGTTTTAAATTCCAAATCAGATAAAAACCTCAAAACAAACACAAACAGTAAATTATCACACTGGATCGAGTTGGATAAAAGACTCAAAAATGCCATAAATTATTTTAAAAAAAGGTGAAAATAACAGCAAATATCTGTAAAACAATACTTTTAGCTGATTTAAATGCAGTAAAACAGTCTAATTTTACAGTTGCACATTGTGAAATAACACATATACAGATTTTGCATGTGGACATTATTTACAGTGCACCAACTTAACTAGTAATAAAGACGCTAAAGCAGCACCAGTTATAAGAATATACTGCTAGTAATTAAAGATAAATATATAAAATAACAAAACAAGCAGCTGTTCTGGAGCTTTGTGTCAAAAACAAAGCAAAATTCTCAGATTTCAGCTTCATAAATGTGAATATTCTGTGTTTTCTGTCCTCCTCTGTGACGGTAAACTGATTATCTTTGTGTTGTGGATGAATCAAGACACCACAACAGACATGAAGAAGCAGTTATTCTGCAGCTCCCTGTCAAAACCAAGCTGTGTGATCGAGCTGCTGACGTGAGCGACGGTCCAGATTCCAACCAGAAGTCTGTTTGCACGTGTTTGTTTGTGTGTGTTTGACCCCGTGCAGGTGTTTCTGTGTATCTGCTGCTGCTGCTATATTTATATGCTAGTATGTGTTAGCGCCTGCGTCTATGTATGGATCTGTGTGTGTGTGTGTGTGTGTGCGTTTGCATGTCGGCTGAGGATTAATGTGTGTATCTGGGTCAGTCTAGTCGGTCGTGAGCCAAGCGTTCACGTTCTGCAGCGGGACCAAACGCTGCATATAGCAGAGCGTTAGCGTTAGCGTAGCAGGAGGAGCATCATCTGTAGTAAAAGGGCCTGTGTGATGCTGGATCAGATAGATGGAGGGATTTGTCAGCCTGGGGGGGGGGGACAGCCGTCTGCTGCAGGAGGCCGGTGGTCTTATCGGCTCAGCTGGACTGGAGGCTGGATTCTGGCTGCAGTTTGGGCCCAGTTTATTCTGGAGGCTACGACTGAATCTGCACTGAATGCAAATGGAACTGCAGTTAGTTTGTGAAGACGGCAGAGCTGCAGCGATTAATCAGTTAGTCGATTAGTTGGCGTGTCGACGATCGGGTTGAGTATTTTTGTTCTCCGATTGCAGCTTCTTGGATGCACTGCAAAAAGATCCTGGAAATAAAAGGATGAAAATCTGGCAGCAAGGGTGCTTAAAAAAATGAAAAAATAAAATAAAATAAAATGAAAAATCCTGTAAACAAATGATGAAAATCTGGCATCAAAAGAGCTAGAAAAAACTGGAAAACTGTAAAAATTAAATAAAAATCTTTATACAAAATGATGAAAATCTGGCAGCAAGGGTTCCAGAAAAGAACTGTTAAAAAAATTAATTAATTAAAAAAAATGTATATAATAAATTATGAAAATCTAGCAGCCATGGTGGTAGAAAAAACTGTTAAAACTGTAAAAAAATAAAAAAAAATCCTGTAAAAAATGATGAAAATCTGGCAGCAAGGGTTCTAGAAAAAAAAACATTAAAAAACTATATAAAAAAAATCTTTATCCATATTAATAAAAATCTTGCAGCAAGAGTTTTAAATAAAACTGGTAAAAAATAAATAAATACATAAATAAAAATTATAAAAAAAATATGAAAATCTAGCAGCCTTGGTGATAGAGAAAAACTGTTAAAAACTATTAAAAAAAAGGAATTAAAGGAATTAAAAAAAAAATAAAATCCTGTAAATAATGAAGAAAATCTGGCAGCTTGAAAAAACTGTTTAAAAAACTTGAAAAAATAAAAATCTTTATAAAAATGATGACCATCCAGCAAAAGGGTGCTAGAAAAAACTGTAAAAACTGTAAATCTGGCAGCAATGGTGGCAGAAGAAATTGTTTTTTAAAAAAGTGAAATACTTTAACATTTTAAAAAAACCTACAAATATCTGTAAAATATTAATATTTTATTATGAATTTTGCCGTCTCACCTTCTCAAAGAACGAATCACTATTTGTAAATATTCTGTACAGTTTTTAATTTTTTAAACCCAGTCAACGTGTAATTAATACAGCTTTTCTGTGATTGTACTAAATATTATCTGTCGGTTTGATCAGTTAGAATAATTTTTCAAGAGAAAACGGTCAAAATTTTTGATTGCAGCTTCCTAAATATGCTGGAAACAATCCTGTAAAAAAATATGAAAAACTGGCAGCAAGAGTGTCACACAAATTAATTTTTAAATGTAGTTAAACTGTGATTTTCCAATCAAACAATGTAGAACAACAAATGACCCGGTTAGGACGCCTGGGATCTTTCTGTGTGGAGTTTGCATGTTCGTCCTGTGTAGCGTTGGTTCTCCAGCTTCCTCCCACAGTCCAAAAACATGCTGAGGTTAACTGATTATTCTAAATTGTCTGTAGGTGTGAATGAGAGTGTGCTTGTTTGTCTCTATATGTAGCCCTGTGATAGGCTGGTGCTCCAACCCCCCCCGCAACCCTACGGAGGATTAAGTGGTGTATAGATGATGGATGGATGTTTTGATGGTTTGAGTAATTTTTCAGGAAAACGGGTCTAAATTCTCTAATTTGCAGCTTCTCTTAGGTGAATATTTTCTTACTTCTGTCCTCCTCTGTGACAGTAAACTGAATATCTTTGGACAAAACAAGACATCTGTCGTCTTGGACTCCAGGAACAGACTCCTGGTCGCCATTTTTACACCATTTTGTGACCAAACAACAAGTTAATAGGTTGATAGATGAAGGAAATGAGCTGCAGATGGGTCAAAAACAACCAGAACTTTCTTGGCGATCTGGTGTTTTCGTGCCTCACGTGTACAAACAGTCCAGCTAGAGGTGATGAAGAAACACATGCAGCCATAAGTTCAGCACGAGTTGCCTCAGTTCCCTTTTTTTTTTTTTAGTTCCTGCTTCTAAAAGCGTCCATTTAAATCCATTTATTATTACCTCCTTCGCCGAAGTGCACTTTTCTGTTTAGCTCCACCTGTGGATGTTGTGATTATGTCATCGCTCTGGTAGAAACTTCGCCTCACAAACACTCTCTGCGGTGTATTTATGGATGTGTGTGTTATAATCCTGCAGAAGAAGAAGAAGAGACTGTCCCTCGGTGATCTCAGATTAGCTAGAGGTGACTCATAAACCCCTTTAATTCACCGCGCGTCCGTGTTGTGTTCGAGGACACGGTGCGTTCGATGACCGTCACATGATGCGGAGGAGAGCCGGGAGAGTCCACGGGGCCTCCTGCCTCCTCACAAAGACAAACACTGTCTGCCGTTACGTAACATCTGCATGCATGTGTGAACACTCTGTGGACTGTTCGGATTCACACATGAGGGGACGTCAGGGAGGTTTAAACGCCGGTCTGCTGGTGATAAAACACTCCGAGGCCACGCTTTAGCTCGTGTGGAGCCGCTCGGCCAGAAAAAAAACGCTAAATTCAACTAAAGAAAGTGTCAGATAAGAGACAGGAAGGGCTGAACGGGTGGAGTTTGTTCTGCAGGAGGAACTTCTGCATTTCACAGATTATTCTCAGTCTCTTGGCTGCACAGTTAGACTCACAGTTAGCATCGTATGTGGTGGTGAAAGTGCGCTAACTTCATTAAATAACAACGATGTGCGGCGACAGAAGCGTCCAATCAAGCCTTGTTTAACCCCTAAAAACCCACCCACTCTGATACAAGCTGAATAAAACTCCTGCTGTGATGTTTTTATAAAGATTTAACCCGTTTTAGTTAAATTTTTACATCTGAAAGCACTAAAACTCATAATTTAAACATTACAAATGTGCAAAATTGTGTAGAAATTCAGTTTAAGCCATTTTAAGATGGCATAAACTGAATTTCTGTCCAATATTAAAAGTTTAATCTGCTAAATTGACAAAACCAACTCATATCGCCATGATTGTAACGTGTTTAAACAATCTTTAATTGTATATTTGTTGTAGTTTAATAGAAAAATATTTATTTTTTATCACATGAATGTTGGCCACTCAATTATGGTCGCAGAATTGCACAAAGAAACACAGATTTTTTTGTTTTTTACAGAATCTGTTTAATACAAATGGTTAATTTTTGGTGAATTTTTAACATGTAG
The DNA here is from genome assembly GCA_024666655.1 of Dascyllus trimaculatus. Taxonomy (NCBI): domain Eukaryota; kingdom Metazoa; phylum Chordata; class Actinopteri; family Pomacentridae; genus Dascyllus; species Dascyllus trimaculatus. Next base: position 24,454 of record JAMOIN010000362.1, read on the forward strand.
AATAAAGCGATTCTAGTGAAATGTCTCGATTTTAAGCTTAGATTTGGTGAATTTTCCCAACAGACTTGTACATCACAGAAGATTCGTTCATGGACTGTCTGAAAGCTGAAAATCTGACAAATTTTTAGTTTTTTACACTTTCTTGCTCTGATAATTCATCTAATTTTGGTGATTTTTTAAAAAAGATAACATGCAATGAGTTAATGTCTCCAATCTGCTCTGGTAAACACTGCCTGCAGTTCAGCCCAGTTTAATAAAAGAACATTTATTATTTGTCACATGACTGTTGGTCACAGCTGAGTCCGTAATAAATGAACAGTTGCACAAAGAAACACAGATTTTTTTTTGCTTTTTACAGAATCTGTTCAGTGCAAACGGTTAAATTTCTGACAAATTTTTAAATTTGACTTGTAGAATAAAGCGTTTCTAGTGGATTATCTCAATTTCAAGCTTTGATTTGGTGAATTTTCCCAACAGACCTGTACATCACGCAGGATTAGTTCATGGACTGTCTGAAAGCTGAAAATCTGACAAATATTCTGTTTTTTACAGTTTCTTGCTCTGATGAATTGTCTAATTTTGGTGATTTTTAAAATGATAACATGCCTTTGAAACCCACCGTCAGTTTCTGGGTTTGGAGTGTTAATGTCGCCAATCTGCTCCGGTAAACACTGCCTGCAGTTCAGCCCAGTTTAATGGAAGAACATTTATTTTTTGACACGTGACTGTTTGTCACAGCTGAGTCAGTAATGATTTCATGGTTGCAAACAAAAACACAGATTTTTTTGTTTTTTACAGAATCTGTTTAATACAAATGGTTAATTTTGGTGAATTTTTAACGTGTAGAATAAAGCGATTCTAGTGAAATATCTCGATTTTAAACATAGATTTGGTGAATTTTCCCAACAGAACTGTACGTCACACAAGATTAGTTCATGGACTGTCTGAAAGCTGAAAATCTGACAAATATTCTGTTTTTAGAGTTTCTAACTCTGATAAATGGTGTATTTTTGGTGATTTTTGAAATAAAAAATCACATTTCTTTCTAACTCACTGGTTCAGAGGGTTGAAGCACGACTTTACATGGTGGCTGTTTCCTTTAAAGTGAAACCACGTGTTGTTATTTCTGTTAGTTTGCGATTTATCACCAAATGTTAATCAGCAATACAGCTAAGATGGACACAAATAATGCATGTAGATGTGAGTGGTGCCTCTAAATGTGGTCGTAACACCGGAGCTCCTGCTGGAAACGTCTTTTGAGGGCAGAGTAAATGTGATGCGATGGAGCGAACAGCTGCTCTTTAAAACCACCAAACAGTTTCAGCTGCACTCTTTAAAAATGTGAGTGTAAAGTTGGATTTAGAATCACAAGCAGCGAAAGGAAAACCCCTTATAAGTGTCTTGTTATAGATCAAGGAGGAACTTCAGACACAGAAGCTCTTTATCGTTGTTTCTCCTGTCAACCTGAAGGCTGCCGGGCTGTTTTCACACAGGAAGTTAAACAGCGCGACGAACAAAACATCCCTCCTAGCAACAGAATCCAAAACACACATCGTTATGGGGGAACGTTGTGCAACGCCGAGGACAGAAGTCATTTCGTGGGACAGCTTGTCCTGATGTGTAAAGAGACTCTGAAGACACATAAAACGGACAGCTTCGTGTTCGTGCTCCGAATATTTGCTTCTGGAAACAGTTTGCTGCTTTGTTTAAACTCCTGAACACCCAAAGGCACCGATACAGGCTGAATGAAACTATAATTAAATAAAGATTTAACCTGTTTTAATTCAAATTTGACAAACTATGCACCATTTAAAAGCACTAAAACTCTAAGTCAAACATTGCAGGCGTGTAATATTGTGCAGAAACTCATTGTAAGCTGTATTTTCTTCAATTTTAATCAGTTAAATTATCAATTTTGATTATAAATTTTATATTTGCCATGATTTTAACGTATTTAAACAATCCTTAACTGTAAATTTATCGTTCACAACTAATATAGATCATTTTTTTCTTAAATAAAAGCAGATATCTATAAAAAAGTGACATTTTTGGCTGATTTAAACACAGTAAAGTATTGTAATTTTGCATTTTATTGGGTTTAAGGTTAACATGTAGTGCTTTCTGATGCCTTTCTCTGTGATTTTACTAGTTATTATCTGTAATTTAACAACAAAGACCTACAGCATGTTTTTAAAAAATTTAAATCACCCAGATTGGATGAATTTTTAAAAGGAAGAAACTTCAAAAACAGAACAAATCATCGGGTTTTCAACTTTCCAGCAGCTCTTGAACCAGTCGTGTGTGAAGTGCTGTTCTATCAAGGAAACAAATCGAAGCTTAAATTCTGAGCAAGTCTCGCTTAAAAATTCGCCAAAAATAAACCGTTTGCCTGAATTAGATTTTGTAAAAAACAAAAAATTCTGCACTCCTTTGCAAAACCGTGAAGCCACTATTAACTCAGCTGCGACCAACAGTCATGTGAGGAAAATTCATTGACTTTTACAGCTGAACCGGGCTGAACTGCAGGCAGTGTTTACGGAGAGCAGACGGGAGACAAGTACGAAAGCAAATTAAAAGTGTAGATAGTTAAATATCTGTGGTGTTTAAATCAAATCAAGGTTATTTATGTAGCATGCAAGCAACGAAATAGGTGCAAAAAGCAATCCACTTTGAAAAAGAGAATAAAATTAAAGTAATAAAACAAGTAAAAAGCTATGAGATCGACGTTTAAGGAAATATAATACTAAAAATTAGGATTATAAAAAGCTACTAAAAGCCACAAAACATGTAAATCTTGAGAAATTTCAAAGGAGGAAGAACTTTAAGTGTAAGAGGAAGATGTTTGATTCCATGTCTTTAATATTTTGTAAAGGAAATAGTCTTTTTTTAGTGATTTATGGTGTTATAACTGCGAAGAAGACATGTCTGAGTTACTTCTTCCTCTAGTCATGGTTGTTCTGTTTCCATAGAGGACTTTATACTGCAGTGAAAAATGAGCCAACAGTGACAGGAGTAAATAACACAGACATCTCGTGGCTCTAAGGGTTAAAAGGCTAATAAACGGCGTTGGAAAATAAACTTCATTAAGCGGCTCAGATGCAGAAATGTGATTTTTTTATTCCAGAACACGCCTGAACACTGCCGTCCATTCAGCTCCCGTGTGTGATGAAGCATTCGGCAATTGTCCCGCATTACTTCTCATGATGGTCCAAACAACAGCCCTCAGTTCCCACCGCACAATGTCCTCCCACGTGCACGCTCACGGGCACGCTCGCAGACGCGTTACGCAACCCGAGCGCTGGGAGTGTTCCCTTCCCCGCTCGCTGGGGAATATCGCACATTCTCACCACGCGCTGGTGGCCTGCCGGCAGCACAAACAGGCTCCAGACGCACAGAAAACAGATGCAGCGGAGGGACGAGGCGAGGAAACGCAAGAAGAAGAAGCAGAGTTTAGAGGAGCGAGCACGTCAGCGAGGGTCGACACAGCTGCTCCGAGTTCAGGCAGAAAAATGCAGCCTCCTAGTTTCTGCCCACATTTGGAAGCAGCGGGCCGTCGGGTCGTCGTGCATCACATGAACCACAAATCTCATTATTCTGATTCGATTGTCAGCTCTGATGTCAGAATTGTGTAATATGATAATGACAATGAGGCGTACATGTTCTGTGCATGCAGGGGTTTCTCCTCGAACCCCGACTTTAACCTGAAACTGCCTGATTTCCTGAGAACCTGTTTGTGCACAGGGGAGGAAATGTCACTCTGGGTGTTGTTAACTCTCCGAAACCCAATACTCTGTCGGTGGGTTTCAAAGGCATGTTACCTTTTTAAAAAATCACCAAAATTAGACGATTTATCAGAGCTAGGAACTGTAAAAAACAGAATATTTGTCAGATTTTCAGCTTTCAGACAGTCCATGAACTAATCCTTTGTGATGTACAGGTCTGTTGGGAAAATTCACCAAATCAAAGCTTGAAATCGAGATATTTTACTGGAATCGCTTTATTCTACAAGTCAAATTTGAAAATTCATCAGAAATTTAACCGTTTGCACAAAATAGATCCTGTAAAAAACAAATAAATCTGTGTTTTTGTTTGCAACCATGAAATCATTACTGACTCAGCTGTGACCAACAGTCATGTGACAAATAATAAATGTTCTTCTATTAAACTGGGCTGAACTGCAGGCAGTGTTTACCTGAGCAGATTGGAGACATTAACTCATTGCATGTTATCTTTTTTTAAAATCACTAAAATTAGACGATTCATCAGAGCAAGAAAGTGTAAAAAACTGAAAATTTGTCAGATTTTCAGCTTTCAGACAGTCCATGAACGAATCTTCTATGATGTACAAGTCTGTTGGGAAAATTTACCAAATCTAAGCTTAAAAATCGAGATATTTCACTGGAAACACTTTATTCTACATGTTAAAAATTCACCAAAAATTAACCATCTGTATTAAACAGATTCTGTAAAAAAACAAAAAATCGGTGTTTCCTCATGCAACTCTGCGACCATTATTGAGTGGCCAACATTCATGTGACAAAAAATAAAGATTTTTCTATTAAACTACAACAAATGTACAATTAAAGATTGTTTAACCCTCTGAAGCCCAAGCAGTTTGTGTTCGTTTGTTGCTTCTGTCACATTTTCACTCACTGTGGGATCCTCTATCCAGCTCTATATACTATAGATTTTTAACTATTTACTTGTCTTCTAGCTATTCTGTTGAAACACTGCCTGCAGTTCAGCTGAGAAGTCTCTGAATTTTTCTTACGTGGCTGTTGGTCGAAGCTGAGTCAGTCATGGTTCATCAGTTGTGACAAGGGAGGCAGAATTTTTAGTTTTTTGCAGAATTTGGTTGAAGCTAGCAGTTTATTTATGATGATTTTTTAAACATGGAGATCCAGAGTAAAGTGATTTTGATGAAATATCAAAGTTTCATGCTTAGATTTGGTGAATTTTCCTGATTGAGCTGAATTTTCCCTGGTCAATAACTGTTTTTTCTGTTGTGTCAAGGAGCAGAGATTTTTTTGTTGTTTGCAGAATCCAATTAGAAACTAGAAAAGCCCTCAGAGAGCTCATACCTCCACCAAGCAGCTTCAGTCCACCCCCAACACAATCTCCCAATTCACATATTTTCTATGGAACGTTACAGATAGAAATGTAATTACAGACAGTTCAAATGTCCTACCAACAATGCGGCCTTCACCCCATCCAACCTAATGAACAGGCGCGGCCTCTAGCGCGGCAGCTCCTAACAGCCTCCCAGCTTCTTAGACAACCGGAGATAAGAATGCCGGCCCAACCGTGCGTATGTCGCTCAGGAAGGAAAGAGAACTCCGTCACTGTCGCTGTCTGTCGCGTGGAGACCCAAAATGTCATGTGGTCAATTTTCTCTGAATTTTTGTCACATGACTGTTTGTAACAGCTGACTCAATAATAGTTTTTCTGTTGTGTCAAGAAGCACAGAATTTTTTGTTTTGTACAGAATCTGGTTGGAGCAAACACTTAGTTTTTGGTGACTTTTTAAATATGGAGACATGTAGAATAAATAGATTTTGATGAAATATCATGATTCTAAGATCAGAGTTGTTTAAATTTTTTGTTTAAACTCACGTCATTAACAGTTTAATGACTGCTGGTAAGTTGAAAATATAATGGTTTTTTGTGTTTTTACAGTTTCCAGCTCTGATAAATGATGTATTTATGGTGATTCTTTTAAAGATAACATGCCTTTAAAACCTTACTTAACCCTAAAACATGTCCTGTGTAGAAACAAAATTAGAATGACTTGATTCATAAAATAGAAAGTTGATTTTACAAAGACTGAACAAAGAACTTGAATCTAGATTCAACATTAATCCAAGTGTCCAGGTGTTACTAATGCTGGGAACAGAAATGCTAACTCTACACACTAAAGATGTTTTGCTACCCTCATTTTCCATACTCATCTTACTTAACATGCTTTGTGTAAACACACAACCTGCAGTTCAGCCGAAAGGTCTGTGAATTTTTGTCACCTGAGTGTTAATTTCAGCTGAGTCACTGATATCTTCTTGGTTGTACGGAGAGACACAGGATCTGTTCAGTGCTGACAGATTATTACTTTTGGCAGTTTTTAAACTGAGACATGTAGAATGAAGCAGTTTTCAGCTTAGACTTGTTTTTTTTTTCCGTGGAACTGGAAGGAGAGAGAAATCAGAAATGTCTTCTGTGCAGTTTGACACAGTTATGATGGAGTCGACAGATGTGCCAGTGCGTCAAAATGACATGACCGATTTAAGATGACGTAGCAGCAAGACGCCTCCGTTTCAACTTGTGTCTAAAGTGTGGATTTCTAACTATCTACCAGTCTTTGAATTGTGTTGATCGGCCAAGTAAAACCAGAGTTATGACCAATAATAAACACCATACTTCCTCCATGTTTGGAGCTCCTTACAGCTTTGGTCTGGTCCACTTGTTTTACTCCTTTTTCATACTTTACCAGGAAACCCAAGTGATCCCAGACGGGTGGTTTTAACCACGGCAGAGCGTCTTCCAGCTGTTAGCATTAGCCATCCCATTGGCTAGCCATACGTCACAGAAGCACCGGCAGGAGAAAGAAACGGTCCGTCACATCCTGTGTTCCCCTGGAAACTCTTACTTGTTTTTAGTTCCTCAACACTGTTCAACTGTGAGACGGATAAGGTCCAACACAACTGTGGGCACTACAAGGTTCACAATTAAATCAGTTCTGTACATTGGCCATTCTTAGTAGTCTTAAAATTTCGTACTGTAATACACCTCTGTACCGAACCGAAAGTGCCTGCAACGTACAGTTCGACTTGGTTCGGTGTGTTGTTACACCTCTGGTTATCATAACAAATGAAAGAACTAAAGTTAAATTTCTGTGATTATTTTGTGCCTGCAGGTGTCACCAACAGTGGATAATAAAATACTGACTCTCCATACTGTAGATATTTTTTACTATATATATTTTTTAATCTGTTTCCATCGTTGTTTTCTCTCTGCTTTGTGGAAACACTGCCTCCAGTTCAGCTGAAAACTCTGAATTTTTATCACGTCATTGCTAGCGGCAGCTGAGCCACTGATGGCTTCTTTATTGCGCAGAGGAGCACAGAATTTTTTGTTTTTTACAGAATCTGGTTAAAGCAAATATTTAATTTTTGGTGAATTTTTAAAAAAATGAAGGCATGGGGCCGCTGTATAACTCGCTGAGTTAAGGCGTTACTGTGAAGGCGCAGGTCACCAGCAGCGGTCGTGAGTTCGAGTCCGGCTCATGACCTTTTGCTGCATGTCTCCCTCTCTCCTCTCTCCACCCCTCTTCACCCTGACTCTCCCCCATCATTAAAAAATGGAAAAAACACCCCCAGAAAATATGTTTGAAAAAATAAAGGCATGTAGAATAAAGTGATTTTGATGAAATATCACAATTGTAAGCTTAGACTTGGTGAAATTTCCCGATGAGCTGAATGTTCTCTGAATTTTTGCCACGTGTATGGTGGTCACAGCTGAGTCACTGATGGTTTATCTGTTGGGTCAAGGAGCAGAGAATTTTTTGTTTTTTGCAGAATCTGGTTAAAGCAAACAGTTGATTTTTAGTGATTTATTTAAACGGAGACATGCAGAAAAAAGCGAATTTGGTGAAATATCACGGTTGTAAGCATAGATTTGGTGAAGTTTCCTGATGGAGCTGCAGATTATTAGTTCAAGAATCATCAGAAAGTTAAAAATGAAACAATTCTTCCTGTTTTTACTGTTCCTATCTCTGATAAATGGTGTAATTTTAGTCATTCCTTTAAAAAATAGAAGCTAACATGCCTTTAAAACCCAGCGTCAGGCTCTGGAGTTCAGAGAGTTCATGTCTCTGTGGCGTTTAATGAAGCTGCAGGTCGCCCAGATTCACCTTTATTCTGAAACCTGCTGGACGTTTTACTCACAGAGCTGCTGTTTAAATTAATGTAAAGCATTCAGGAAGTTCATTGCCCTGCAACCGTGCTGCATTCCTGCCTTATCTGCTGCTACGTGCATAAATTCTCAGAAACAGGATGTTGGTGTCGAGCGTTTCTAAAAGCAGAGGATGTCAAGGTTCTGGTAACAGGATTTCCACTTTTGTCCTTTGTCTCAGATAATAAACGTCAGAGTAGAGACTTATAACCAGCCTGTCCTCATAAATTACAGCAGGAACAGGTCAGAGAGTCTAAAGCTCTCCACTGCAGCCGCTTTATGAACGTGCTGATGTTTGGTTTGTGTGTTTCTTCTTTGTTCTATTTTAGCAAGTCAACATTTGCTAATTAGCATTAAAGTTCTCCTTCTACCTTCCCTGAGTTTAAACACATGTATGAACCCCAAATCCCACCTGCCGTGTTATCTTTTTTAAAAATCACCTAAATAACACCATTTATCCGAGCTGGAAACCGTAAAGACACAATAAATCATATAATTTTCAACTTAACAGCAAATATTTAACTTAATGACTCAAGTTTGAACAAAAACTTAAACAAATCCAGGCTTAAGATCATGATAGCTCATCAGAATCCCTTTACACTCTGCATGTCTCACTTAAAAATGTGTCAAAAATAGATGAGTTTCACTAACTGGATTCTGTAAAAGACAAAAAATTCTCAGCTCCTTGACATAACTGGGAATCCATCAGTGACTCAGCAGTGACCAACAGTCATGTGGCAAAAATTCAGAGAAAATTCTGCTCCATCAGGAAACTTCCCCAAATCTGAGCTTTAAACTGTGATAATTTACCAAAATCACTTTATTTTACGTGTCTTCAATTTTTAATTTTTTTTTAGAGGGGGAGTTTTTCAATTTTAATATTTTAATGATGGGGGAGAGACAGGGTGAAAGGGGGTAGACAGAGGAGAGCGAGAGACATGCAGCAGAGGGTCGAGAGCCGGACTCGAACTCATGACCGCTGCTGGCGACCTGCGCCGACACGGTGACGCCCCAACTGAGCGAGCTATACGGCGACCCGTGTGCCTCCATTTTTTTTTAAAAATTCCAAAAATATACCGTTCACTTTAACCAGATTCTGTAAAAAACAAAAAATTCTGTGCTTCTCTGCGCAACCAACAAGCCATCAGTGACTCAGCTGCCGCTAGCAATGACCTCACAAAAATTCAGAGTTTTCGGCTGAACTGCAGGCAGTGTTTCCACATAGCAATAAGGAGACAAGTATGGAAACAATTAAAAATAGTAAATTATCTGTAGTAAGTAGAGGCAGTATTTTATTTTCCAGGGTTGGTAACACCTGTGGACACTTGGAAAAATGTTGTACATGTTGATTCAAGGTTTTTACCAGTGTTTGTAAACAGTCAATCAATCAAACTTTATTTATACAGCACCTTTCATTCAAGAGATGCAACTCAGAGTGCTTTACAATAGAGGAAATGCATCAAGTGCTTTACATTTATTTAAAATAAAATAAGCAAAGCAAAATAAAAAAGCATCCTAAGTACTTTAATAATTTGAATTAAAATCAAATTAAAACATAAAATTAAATAGTTCCTTATAGAACAGAAGCAATGCCAGGTCCAAGTTAAAAGCTAAAGTGAAGAGGTACGTTTTAATAAAATAAATAATCATGGAAATCCACCTTTCATTTTTTCTTATTTGCCATTTATGGCATTTTAACTGTGTCACACTTCACAGAGGACATGTTTGAGGTAATTCTACTTCTAGCCACGGTTGTGCTGTTTCCATAGAGGTGCTCGACTTTATGTTGCAGTGAAAAATGAGCCCACAGTGAGGAAAAATGTGCAGTTTTTTAAAATGAGACACATGGAATAAATTGATTATGATGAATTTTCACGGTATAAAGCTTGAATTTGGTGAAGTTTCCTGAATGATTATTAGTTTGACAACCATGAGAAAGTTGAAAATCCCAACATTTTTTTTTCTATTTTTACCGTTTCCATCTCTGATAAATGGGGATTTTTTTCACTGGCAGGCTTTGGGGTTTGGAGTTCTGCTCCGCATAAACACTGCCTGCAGTTCAGCCCAATTTAATAGTTTTTTTTTTTTATCCAATGACTGTTGGTCACAGCTGAGCCAGTAAGGACTGCATGGTTGCACAGAGAAACACAGATTTTTTTGTTTTTTACAGAATCTATTTAGTGCAAACGGTTTATTTTTTGTGGATTTTTACCTGAGATATTTAGAACAGAGCAATTTTGATTACATATTATAATTTGAAGCTTAGATTTTGGTGAATTTTCCCAACAGATCTACACATCACACAAGATTACTTCATGGGCTGGCGGAAAGCAGAAAATCTGACCATTTTTTCTGTTTTTACAGTTTCCAGCTCTGATGAATGGTGTAATTTTGGTGATTTTTAAAAGCGATAACTCAACGGTGGGATTTGGGGTTCAGAGGGTTCAAATATTTCCCTAAAACAGCAGTTATATGTTAGTGAGAAGGTGATTTTTGTCCAAATTAAAAGGGAACTCGAGGAATTTATTAACATAATTGGAGAAAATTCAAACAGGTCTCGATAAATGGTGTAATTTTGGTGTTTTATTAGAAAGATAAGATGCATTTTTAATCTCCTTGCAGGTTTATTTGTGCTTCCTGGAAGATTAATTTAGTAAAACTGGGCATAAAACAACGTCAGACAGCTGGAATTAATGCGGTAAAAGCAGACGCAGCGTTTTGTTGCTGCACATAAATGATCCGAGGGTTGAGACACAAAGTTCTCGGACTGTCTTCGGTGTTTGTGGAGAAACAGGAGGAGCGAGATCCTTCTGAGAAACACCACAACAGGCCCAGTGTTTGTTGTGGCCTCCAGCTCTGGTTCAGGCTGTCCTCGGTTTGTTCGGAGCTGCTCTCGGTGCCTCGGGATGGGGGAGGATCGGGTGGGGGGGAGGCGGAGGGGAAGGAAAGGGAGTGGATGGGAAAAGAACACAGTGTCAGCACCGCCGGTCAGAACCAGGAAGTCTGGCCGGAGTTTGAGTCACACTTTATGACAGACTGTGAACAAACCGGACGTCCAGCTGTTGGTCATAAACTTGACTCTGTTATTTCACGTCATTGAGTAACAAACTAATGCAGGACTCAGCAGCACCAACGGATGTTAGTCATTTCTCCAGTTATCAGGGTTAATATTCAGCATTTTTCTGACTACCAGGGCTGGTATTCGACATTTCTGAGATGATTGGGACCCATAATCTGCATTTCTATAATTGCCGGAACCAGTATTCTGCATTTTTATGATTGTCAGGGAAAACATTTGGCAGTTCTTTGATTAAAAGTGCAGATATTCTGTATTTTTCCACTTATCTGGTCCACTTTTTAGCATTTGTCTGACCACCTGGGCTCATATTCTACATTTCTCAGGTTGTCAACCCCAATATTCGCCATTTCTCTTATGAAAAAGGCCGATATTCAGTGATTCTCTGACTATCTGAGCCAGTATTCGTCATTTTCCCAATTATCGGGGCTGACTTTCAGCATTTAGGGGCCTGTGTTCATTACAAAAGCTGATATTTTTTGTTTTTCCGATTGCCTGGGCCAATTATCAGCATTTCTCTCATTACCTGGGCTGATATTTGGTGTTTTACTGATTATCAGGGATGTTATTCTCCATTTACTGAGGCTGATATTCAGCAATTTGGTATTTCTCAGATTACAAATTCCAGTATTTAATGATTCTCTGATTATCTGGGACAATATTTGGCATTTTTTTAATTATCAGAGCTGGTATTTAGCATTTCTCCAGATAAAAGGGCCTGTATTTGTCTTTTTTTCGGATTACAAGAGCTGATACGCTTCATTTTTCTGATAACCAGAGACGACGTTTGGCATTTTTCCACATTATCAGGTCTAGTTTTCATCATCTTTGCAATTATCGGGGCCGGTGTTTGGCATTTCTTTCATTTGCCATGTTGCGGGAACACAAGCCGTTGCCCGAAATCACAACATTAGCTGCTTTATAGCGGCTAGCGGCTAAGCTAGAAGGCAGCCACAGATTAGCCTAAAAAAGAGTCTGGAAAATAATAATTAACAAAGCTTTAAGTTATGGAGCTTAGCAGTAAATAAAAGTGATAGAACAGTGAAAGATTTAGAAAATAGAGACGAGCAGCAGGAGACAAGCTGTTATTGATCTCAAAACGGCTAGCGGCTAATGGCCAACGGCTAGCGGCTAACGGCTAGCTTTTAAGGTAGAAGGCAGCCACAGATTAGCCTGAAACAGAGTCTGGAAAACAATAATTAATAAAGCTTTAAGATCTGGAGCTTAGCGGTAAATAAAAGTGATAGAACAGTGAAAGATTGAGAAAATAGAGAAGAGCAGCAGGAGACAAGCTGCTATTGATCTCAAAACGGCTAGCGGCTAATGGCTAGCAGCTAACGGCTAGCGGCTAAGCTAGAAGGCAGCCACAGATAGGCCTGAAACAGTCTGGAAAACAATAATAAAGCTTTACGATTCGGACCTTAGTGGACAATAAAATTGATAGAACAGTGAAATATTAAGAAAATAGAGAAGAGCAGCAGGAGACAAGCTGTTATTGATCTCAATCAATCGATCAGTAAACAGGAGAGCGTCGTAGCATCACCTGACATCTGTACTCCTATTTCTATTTTACATATTTCGTCATGGTAACCATTATTAACGAAGGCGTCTAGTTTTGAATGATAGCTTCCCTGCTATCAAATCCTGTTAATATATATGATTTAATGTATATCAGGTCCAGATATTGAACCTCATCAGTCGATCTGTAGAGCTGACAATAAGTAGCATCACTTCCTCGACCTTCATTCTTTCTAATTTGTCGGACAGACTTTAAAGTTCATCTGCAGCCTGCGTCGAGACAAGTTGAACTATACTTTAAAATGTCTGAGATGAACCGTGAAGCTAAACGTGACCCGACAGCGGAGGGACTGTGGGCTATTTCAAGGCCTGCTTGGGCTCATTTTTCTATTTGAGGCTGATGTTGGTGTTGTGTGTTCCAGATATCTGGTCTCTGGGGGTGATCCTGTACATGCTGGTGTGTGGAGTCCCGCCGTTCCAGGAAACCAACGACAGCGAGACCCTGGTCATGATCCTGGACTGTCGGTACTCCGTCCCCGAACACGTTTCAGACGACTGCAGAGAGTGAGTACCGACCGGTAGTCACACAGGGAAGCCTCCTCGATTTAGGCCTCAGAGCCCCCAGGCGTTTTTTGACATTTTTACCCACTGTGGGCTCATTTTTCACAGCAATATAAAGTCCTGTACCTCTATGGAAACAGAACAACCATGACTAGAAGTAGATAGAATTAAAAATCTATTCTGTGCAGTTTGACACAGTTATAATGCCACAAATCATAAAAAAAGAATAAATTAAGCTTGATTTTTTTTATTATTTCTTTTACAAAACATAAAAAAAAAACCTGAAATCAACATGTACAATAGTTTTCAAAGTTCCCACATGTGTTACCAATACAGAAAAATACTGTAGATATTTTACTATTTACATTTTTAATCTGTTTTTATACTTGTTTTCTCAGTGCTCTGTGGAAACACTGCCTGCAGTTCAGCCGAAAACTCTGAATTCTTGTCACGTCATTGCTAGTAGCAGCTAAATCACTGATGTCTTATTTACTGCGCAGAGGAACGCAGAATTTTTTGGGGAGGGAGCAGTTTATTTTAGGCGAATTTTTTAAAGTGGAGACATGTCGAATGAAGTGATTTTGATGAAATATCAAAGTTTAAAGCTTAGATTTGGAGAAATTACCTGATGAACCTAAATTCTCTCAGAATTTTTGTCACGTGACTGTTGGTCGCAGCTGAGTCACTGACAATTTTCAAGTTGTGTCAAGGAGCTAAGATTTTTTTTTTTTTTTTTTACAGAGTCCAATTAGTGAAAACTATTTATTTTTAGTAATAAATAATAAATAGATTCACATTTGTAATCTGTTTTTATACTTGTTTTCTCTCCGCTTTGTGGAAACACTGCCTGCAGTTCAGCTGAAAACACTGAATTTTTGTCATGTTCTTGCTAGTTGCAGCTGAGTCACCGATGTCTTATTTGCTGCGCAGAAGAACGCAGAATTTTTTGTCTTTTGCAGAATCTGGTTAGAGGGAACAGTTTATTTTTGGTGATTTTTTTAAGTGGAGACATTTCGAATAAAGTGATTTTAGTGAAATATCAGTTTCCTAGTAAAGCTGCATTTTACAGATTCACAGATCATAAATTAATGAAAAATTAAAAATTTTAAAACCTGTAATCCACATTTACGGTATTTTTCCCACATGTATTAACAATATTGGCAATAAAACTGATACGTCTAAAAACTGTAAATTTTAAATTATTTACATTTTAAATTTGCTTTCGTGCTTGTATTTTATCTGCTTACTGGAAACACAGCTTGCAGTTCAACCTAGTTCAGCTGTTAAATCTGTAATTTTTTGTCACATTACTGTTGGTCACAGCTGAGTCAATAATGGCTTCTTGGTTGCGCAGGGGAACACAGAATTTTTTGTCTTTTGCAGAATCTGGTTGGAGCAAACAATTTATTTTTGGCATTTTTTTAAGTGGAGACATGTAGAATAAAGTGAGTTCCATGAAATATCACAGTTTCACGATGGAGCTACATGTCACAGATTCACAGATCAATAAAATAATAAACCTATAATCAACATATACAGTATTTTTCCATGTGCCCACAAGTGTTAGCAATACTGGAAATAAAACTGGTAACTCTAAATACTCTAGATTTTAAATTATTTACATTTTAAATTTGCTTTTGTGCTTGTATTTTGTCTGCTTACTGGAAACACAGCCTGCAGTTCAACCTAGTTGAGCTGTAAAGTCATGATTTTTTAATTACACGACTGTTGGTCACAGCTGAGTCAATAATGGCTTCTTGGTTGCACAGAGGATCACAGAATTTTTTGTTTTTTACAGAATCTGATTCATGCAAATAGTTTATTTTTGACAATTTTTTAAGTCGGACACGTAGGAAAAGGCGATTTTGATTAATAGTATAACAAATGATTAGTTCAAGGACTGTGAGGAAGTTTAAAATCTTATGATTCTTTATGGCTTTACAGTTTCTTGCTCTCATAAATGGTGTAATTTGGTTGTTTTTTATTTATTTGATTTTACAGATAACATGCCTTTCAAATCCGGCAGCAGGTTTTTGAAGTTCAGGAAGTTAAAATATTTCCAGACCTTCTTACAAAAGCAGTTATAGTTTCACAAGACTTGTTTTTTGTCAAAATTAAAAGAGAACTCAAGAAATTTAGTAATGTATTAGTGTAAAACTGGAAGACTTGCATGAAACAAACATAAAAAACTGCAGTAAATATTACAAATATTAAACCTCTAAACACTGTTTGTTTCTTTAAATATTTTGATTTTTACCTCCGATTTGAATCATTTTTACGACAGAGCAGCACACGGCAGATGAAAACCCAAAGATTCTGGTTGTTTTTACAGCTTCTACCCCTGAGAAACGATGTAGTTTGGGCGATTTATTTAAAAAAACATGTCCTAGAAACCTGCTGGTTGGTTTTTTGGATTCAGAGTGTAAAAGCCGTCGACTCTGCCTGATATTTTGTGTTGTTAAATGGACTCGGCAGGTCCTTTGGAGCTACTGACCGTAAAAATCATCTCATTAATGTCATTGGATAATTTCTTCGTCCTAGTTGCCTCCATCCTGCTTAAAATTACAGCTCTTGCTTTAAGTGTGACCATTATCTCTGTTGTCAGCTCAGCCTTTTGTCCTGTGATGCAGAGACACGCGAGTCCTTGAACCTTAAACCATATTTCAGACACACAAAATGAAACTCACACCGTCTCATCAGTCTCCTCGCTTAACCTTCGCCTCGGCGTCCTCGGCTCAGGAGGGTAAAACCTGCTGCTGCTGCACGTTTGGAGGCTGAGCGACGACTTAGTCTCAACCTTTCAGGCATGAATTATTAAACAGCCGAGTGAGATTTCTTTTGTCCACGTATTTTAGTGCTCTCCAACATGACTTAAAGCACGTTGGAGTGGATTCTTGTCAGCAAAACGCAGCTGGTCATTGTAGAAGACACTGAAAATCAAAGGTTTAGAACGCTCTTTAAGACAAAATACTTCAGAGAGCTAACTACGAGGTGTTACCATGAATCCTCCCCAGTTATTTACTTACATATTGCATTTTTTTGATTATAAGATTCCTAAAATGTTATATTTAAACATGCAAATGAGGTGTTGTGTCGTTAAAAATGTGCAAATTTGCATAAACGTCCAGAACAGAAATACACAGCCTGCAGTTCAGCCGAAAAGTCACTGAATTTTTGTCTTTTGACTGTTTGTCGCAGCCGAGTCACTGATAGCTTCATGAATTCACAGAGGAGTGTAGAATTTTTATTATTTTGCAGAATTTGTTCAGAGCGGATGGTTTATTTTCTGCAAATTTTTAAATGCAGCAAGTAGAATAAAGTGATTGTGATGGAATGTCATTAATTTGTGCTTAGATTTTTTTTTTTTGCAACTGAAACACAAAAGAACATCAGAAAACTGAAAATTCTGCGTTTTTTTTTTAGGTTTTTAGTTTCTGACTGATAAATTGCGTAATTTTGGCAATGTTTTGACCATGTCGACATGTTTTTGGAGTTCAGAGAGCTAAAAAAAATACTAAAACATATCCAACTGGAATTTTTTTCAGTAGTTTTTTGAGCAAAATATACAACTGTCCACTGTTAATAAACACCATGCATCAATGGTTTAAAAGGCACTTTAAGCCAGAATACTTTAGGTAAACTAAGAGATGATGATTACTTACATGAAAACAGTATTTATTTAATAACAAACTTTCTGAAATGTAATGTTTAAACATGCAAATGAGGTGTTGTGTCGTTAAAAATGTGCAGATTTGCATTAACGCGCAGAACAGAAACACACAGCCTGCAGTTCAGCCAAAAAAAGTCACTTAATTTTTGTTTTTTGATTCTTTGTCGTGGATGAGTCACTAATAGCTTCATGAATGCACGGAGGAGTGCAGAATTTGTATTTTTTTGCAGAATCTGTTTAGAGCAGATGGTTTATTTTCTGCAAACTTTTAAACGCACATGTAGAATAAAAAAATCAATAAATATCACGTTTTAAGCTTGGATTTGATTAATTTTGCCGACTGAGCCTCACATCGCACATGATTAGTTTAGGAACAGTTAGAAAGATGAAAATCCAACAAATTTTTTCAGTTTTTAGTTTCCGGCTCTGATAAAGGATAGAAATTGGGTGATTTTTAAAAAATAAAATACCATGAATTTTGAACCGACTGGCAAGCTTAGATTTTGGTTATTTTTCCCAACTGAACCATAAATGAGGAGTTCAAGGACCATCAGAAGGTAGAAAATTTAACAATTCTTTCAGTTTTTACAGAATCTGACTGATCAGTTGTGTAATTTTGGCATTTTTTTAAACCGTCGACTGTTTTTTTTTTTGGGTTGAGAGGTTAAAAATACTAAAACAGCCAAACAGCAGCTCATTCTTCTTCGTCTTCTTTGACCTCAATAAACTTTTTGTAGTTCTTTTGCAATCAGCTGAAGTTAGAAGGCGACATTCAGACGGACCCACAACAAAGTGGGATTTTCTGCACCTCCTGGAACATCTGATCTTCATCATATGACTCTTCCTCTCTGGTCAAGTGATGGTTGATGTGGATTTAGATAAAGAACAGAGAAGAACAACCTCCTGGACAAACCTGCAGGTTCAGATAAAGGCTCTGAAAGGCAGGTTCTCTGTGCACAAGAATAAACCGGCAGAGCTTAAATAATAATAAATAAAACAGCTGCAGAAGAAGAAATGAGTTGACATCAAGTTATAAAGTTGAAGGACCTGCCATGACAAGAAAAAATAATGAATTAAACAAAGAAAACACATAGAAAGGAGCATCAGTGTCTCACAATAGATCATTTATATGCTTAGTTTAAACACAGCCTGCAGTTCAACCGAAAACTCTCTGAATTTTTGTCACGTGTGTCTTCATCGCATCGGAGTCGCCATACACTTCACAGTTGCGGCAAAGAATGCAGAATTTTTTGTTTTTTACAAAATCTGGTTAATAAAGTCGGTTTATTTTTGCCACATTTTTAAGTCAGACATGTAGAAAAAGGCAATTTTGATTAAAAATGTGTGTTGTCTGTTGAGAAGGCACGTCAAAGCTGAGTCGTTCTTTGTGGTTTTACAGGTTGTTGCTCTTATTGCTCTCTGTTTGCACACCTTCCTCTGACAGCAGTTTGCAAGATTTTTTTTTTTTTAATCAGAATTAAAAGGGAACTCAAGCACATTAGTGAAGCATTTACCTAAAACTGGAAGAAATGCATGAAACGAACTTTAAAAAGAGTAAATAATACAAATATAGCTGGACTTCAACACTGTTGGTGCTTGAACCTCTAAGAACTATTCACCAGATTATATAATTTCATTTCTGTGATTTTAACAAATTTTTTTTCGACAGATCCGCACATGACCGATGAGAATCCAAAAATTATTTCTGTTTTTACAGTTTCAGCCCCAGTAAAACTGTGTAATTTGGCGATTCATTTTTTTAAAAAGTCTTAGAAAGTTTTAGAATTTTTGTTGTATGTCTGTTGGTCTGAGCTGACTCACTAATGGCTCAACCTTTGAGGCGAAGAGTGCAGAGTCTGGTTAGTGAAGACGGTTCGTTTTTGCCATATTTTTAAGTCAAGAAGGCGATTTAATTAGAAATATCTTGAGTTTTTAAGCTTAAATTTGTTGTAGGTTGAAAATGACAGATGATTAGTTTCAAGGACTGTCGGTTTAAAAGCTTACAATCCGATGATTCAGTTTCTTTCTCATAAATCGTGTCATTTGTTTTCTTGAGAAAGTTAAAATATTTGCATTGCTCATCACCGAAAAACTGCACAAAAATCAAGCAGCAGAGCTTAAATCTTCTCCAGTAACCCAGAACATTAAAACTCCTTCTCCTCTGTCAGTTTGATCTCCAGGATGCTGCAGAAGGATCCGTCCCGTCGGGCCTCTCTGGACGAGATCGAGGCCCACCACTGGCTGCAGGGGCTGGACGACGCCCTGCTCAGCCCCGAGGCTCCACCTCACTGGCTCTCTGGGGCTCTGTCTCCCAGCTCTCCCCGCTTAGGGCTGCCCGAATGCGGGGACCTGCTCGCCGCCAGGCCCTCGACCCAGCAGCCGTTCCCCGGACCGTGGCAGCCGAGCCTCAGCTTCACCCTCCGTCCGGCTCCGGCTGAGGAGCCTCCGGTCGCCAAGAACCTCCCGGCTCTGCAGCAGATCTGTGAGGAGGAGGAGGAGGAGGAGGAAGAAGAGGAAGAAGCTGAGGAGATGGTGGAGGAAGAAAGAGAGGAGGAGCTAATGGAGGAGGAGGATGAAGCAGAGATGGAGGTCGAGGTGATCTCAGACCAGCCGGTGAGTCATGGAGACCAGCCGCTCAGTCAGACTCCTGAGGCTCCTCCGTCGTCGCCGCCTGGTTTGGGGGTTCGGTGCTGTCAGGGGCAGCCGGACCTCCAGCAGGACGAGGGACGAGACGAGGAGACGGAGCCCAACAACAACACCAACAAACCGCCTCCACTCCTCCCCACGTCCGACTCCCACCACTCCTCCGTCTCCTCCGGCAGCTCGGACAGAACGCCAAAAGAGGGCGAGCAGGACGAGCGGCCGGGAGCCCAGCACGACGTCCAGACGGACAGACCCCAGAACCACGAGTGTCCTCCGAGGGCCGAGAAGCGACACAGCATCAAGCTCCGGGAGAGACTCTTCCAGTTCCCGCTGTGCGAGAAAGCCCTGGCCTTCAACATCCCGGCACACAACAAGCCCAAGATCCTGCCGCTGGCTCAGTACAACTGCTGCCACGTTCTGTAGGAGGGACCTCTGAACGCGACGTGGAGCTCTGGCGCCGGACTGAAGGTGGCGCCGTGGAGCCTCGTCCATGCTGCTGTGTACAGGAGCAGAACCGCAGACTGTTTCCAATCTGTAGCTTGAACTCAAACCTGGACCTGCAGAGGAGCGAAGGAAGGAGGATCTGACAGATTTTACTGAATAAGCTAAACCGAGTTTGTTTGAAGGTGCCTGTTAAGATGAACGACTGCTGCAGCACTGAGCAGACCCAGCTACAGATTTTATTATATATAAACAAGAATAAACTTCGAACTAGAGCTGCAGCTAACCATTATTTTCATTCTTGATTGATCTGCCAGTTAGGGACGCCCCCAACCTGAGTCATTTAATATTTAATATCTGCAGATTCCTGGATAATAAACACTTTACAGAGCGTTAAATTAATTAAAATTAATCCAATATATGTGCAAAACAACTGAATGCCCTCTGATTTACTTGGAACTTTATGTTTTATCATAAACTATGGATATTTAGAATGCTATCTGTGGAATTTTAGCTTCATATATCAAGTACTTTTTTAAAAAATGCCCATTAATTCACTTGAAAATGGAGTTTGAACGACAGCATCTTAGGAGCTATTAAAGATAAAACCTATAACTGAAGACAGAATATGAAAAAATATGGACATACTAAAGTAAAAAATGCAATCTTTGTCATATATGGAGAACCACTGGATTAGACCGTCTACCAGTATGTTTGTTTTTGTGGTACAGCTTGTGAAAGTTCAACAAAAACAACCTTTTTATTTCATTTTCATGACCAAGTTCGTCATATTTAGAGGAAAAACGACCCCATAGATTCTCAAAACAGTTGGAAAAGCAGCCAAACTTCTACAAAAAAATGCAAAAAGATCACAAATATTTGCAAAATGACTAAAGAGAGACGTAAATCAACCAAATGGAGACCCCAAAATGGCCACAAATGACCCAAAATGACCCAAAATGACCCCAAACAGCAGCTGCAAAATTGCCGTATAGCCTCAAACATCTGCAAATGACCACGATGCAGTGCAAAGACATGGAACAAACCGATGACGAAGTGATGGAAAACAGTTGCAAAAAGACCAAAAATGATCAGAAAGATGTGCAAAATGACTGCAAGAAGACATAAAACAATAGCAAATAGATGTAAAATGACTCCAGAGAGATTTAAAACAGCCACAGATGGAAAATATAACCACAAAGATGCACAAAACAGCTGCAAAAAGAGACTAAATACTGACAAAGGCGTGCGAAAATGACCACTAAGAGACACAAAACCACCACAGGGAGGAAAACAAAATGAAAAACATGCCCATATTAGTTATATTGGGAGAAATATTGTGACACCTGCTCAATCAGTTATGAAAGTTCAATAAAAACAACCTTTTTATTTCATTTTGGTGACCAAGTTTGTCATATTTAGAGGAAAAACGACCCCTTATATTCTCAAAATAGTTGGAAAAGCAGCCAAACTTCTACAAAGAAATGCAAGAAGATCACAAATATTTGCAAAATGACTTAAAAGAGACATAAAACTACTTTAAATAGGTGTAAAATGACTACAGAGAGACATAATACAACCAAAACGAGACCCCAAAATGACTGGAAATAGGAAAAATGATCCCTTAGATTCTCAAAATAGTTGGAAAAACAGCCAAACTACTAAAAAGAAATGCAGAAAGATCATAGATATTGTCAATGATGACTGAAAAGAGACATAAAACTACTTTAAAGAGGCGTAAAACGACCAAGGAGAGACCCTAAACAACCAATAGAGACCCAGAATGACGCCAAAGACCCCATAGAACAGCTGCAAAATTGCCTTATAGCCTCAAACAGTTGCAAAAGACCACAATGCAGTGCAAAGACATGGGAAATGACTATTCAAAGAGACACAAAATGAGGACAAAGAGATGCAAAATGGTTACAAACAGACCAAAAGTGACCACAAAGATGACTGCAAAAAGACGTAAAACATATACAATTGGACATAAAATGATTTAAAACATCCACAAAAGGTATCAGAACAACCAAAGACAAGTAAAATAACCACAAAGATCAACAAAGCAGTTGCAAGAAGAGACTAAATGATGACAAAGACATGCAAAAAAGACCACGAAGGAGCTCAAAACAACCACAGGGAGGAAAGACAGATTGGAAAGTCTGGCCATATAGTGGTACAACTTGTCAAACCTGCTCAATCAGGTGTGTTTTTCCATTTTTGTGACCAAATATTTCATATTAAAAGTATCCTGTATGGTTTGTTTTGTATTATTGTGACATGCAGCTACATGTGGTTCAAATATCACTAGTGGACTGCTTGAATTTGTGCTCAAAGACGGGACTTTTCACGGCAGTTCTCACTTTTTTTTCATATTTCAACTCCCCCGTAATCGGAGGATATTTGATCTACTTGTCCAATATTAGAGATTCTGAATCAGTGACATGATGAGAAACAACAGTGAGAATTTCAGGTTTTTATCTCTAATAGTTCCTGAGATATCGTCGTTCAAACAGCCTCAAATTTCAATGTGAGCCCCAGAGCATGATGCTGCCACCTCCGTGCTTGATAATAGGTCTGGTGTTTTTGGAGTTAAAGGCCTCACCTTCTCTTCTCCAGACAGATTTCTTGTCATTGTGGCTTCATTTTTTAATATTGCACATTCTAAATCAATAACGATGAGAAATAACAGTGAAAATTTCAGGGTTTTATCTTCAGTAGTTCCTGAGATGTTGTCGTTCAAACAGCCTCAAATTCCAATGTGCGGAAAAATGTGCGATCAACGGGCAATGTTTAAAAAATTCTGTGTGATGTGTTCTGCTAATAATTCACAAATATCCTCATAAATATCCATGTTTTATGCTGTAAAGTTGTCAGGAGATGGCCGAGCAGACACTGGACTGAACATTTAGATGATCTGAGATGGAACGACCCATTCAGGAAGGGAAAAAATGCATTCATTCACCCAAAAGACGCAACTCAAGTAACTCGAGGGCCGTCAGAAGGTTGAAAATTCAGTTATTCTTTCAGTATTTGCAGTCGCTGGCTCGGTTCAATGAGTTAAAAATGCTTTTATCGGATCGGGACATCCCTACTGCGAGTTGTTTTCTCAAATATCATAAAAAAAAACAGGGAAATTCTGATTTTAAACGACAAGGCGGTTCATTAAAGGTCTTGAAACCACCAAAATATTCAAATTACCACCATTAAAGGCAGAAAAGTGTCACTTTTAGACACTTAGGACCAGAATATTTGGCTTTTTTTAGCATAGCATTTTAGCCTAGGGCAGCGGTGGCGCAACGGGTTAAATCCTGGGCTGCCGATTGGAATGTTGGTGGGTCCGTGTACGTTGCGGCCATTCGTTTTCTTATTTTGAGATTTCAAAATAAAAACGAAAAATAAACAGTTTCCCGTTTTTTTCAGTAATAATACAAAATGAAGAACAGAAAACGGGCCCTAATTCATTATCCATTATCCATTATCATCCATTATCCCATTTAATTAGATGTGTTTGTAAATGGAAATAAATTAAAATACACCCGTGGAAAACATATTTCTCTATTTCCTGTTGGTTTTGGCTCCGTGATGCGTCTGACTTCTGGTGAGGAGCTAGCGATTTTAGCTAGCGCTAAATCGCCACTTTGCTTTCTGGTAAAGCTAAAGGAACAGAAAATCTTCAAACCTCCCCAAAAACGTCCCAAAAAGCAGCCAAATCCTAGCGATTTAGCGCTAGCGGCACCACAAGGTCCCTCCAAAGGGACAAATAAACCCCACGCTGGTGAAAAGTCCACTGTGAAATAGTGAACAATGTGAGCCAAGCAACGTTTGGACCCCACAGTGGGTCTTCATCAGGCCACGGCACACAGCAAGGTCTGCTAACAGTGAGCTAACACTGGAGCTTTAGATACCAGATCCTTCCTCATCAGAAGTCAGACGGGTCACGGAGCCAAAACCAACAGGAAGTAGAGAAATAAGTTTTCCACGGGTGTATTTTAATTTTAATTTCCATTTACAAACACATCTAATTAAATCGGATAACGGATAATGGATAATGAATTATGGCCCATTTTCAGTTTTTCATTTTGTATTATCACTGAAAAAAAGGGAAACGGTTTATTTTTTGTTTTTATTTTGAAATCTCAAAATAAAAAAACGAATGGCCGCGACGTACACGGACCTTTGGTGGTTCAAACCCCTGTTGCAGCCCCCACTGTTGGACACTTACGACCATCACATATTTGGCTTTTTCAGCTTTAAAAAAATCAAATAGTTGCTTATTATTCTTCTTCTTGGCTCTGTTCTGAGACCTTTCTTTTGCACAAGCTGCTTCTCACGTCAGTTTGAAAGCTCCTGTAAGCTCCTATAAAGAGAGACTGTTATATGATACGACATATGCTCTGATATGAAACTGTACAAAGTAATTTATCCTGAGGTCTTACTAACTCAGCGGCTTGTCCTGACGCACCGTGTGAGACCGTCCACGACTGGGATGCAGGTCTTCCGTTGTCCTTTTTAACCACGTCCATGACTTTTTGAGTTGGGATGTGCGGATACGAAGCTTCTGGTTGATTTTTTTTATTATTTTAAAACGTGACAAAGGTATTAATTCTCTGCAGAGATGTGTGACTTTGTGCATGTTGTTATTTATCACAATATACCTCCATGTGTCTTGGACCTGACGGGACGTTTAGCATTAACTGTAAAGCAGTTGCACAGTGAAACTACTGCAGCTGGTGGCTTCAAACCGGCAGTTTCCAGGGACTGAAGGGGAGATTTAGACCCGAACACAATGGCTTGTTATTGTGCGGCTCCGCGTGGTGTCACTTTATCATATAATGGCTCAGTGTGCTCCACGTTCTCCCCCGTTTCGAAGCTCAGACGCCAAGTTTTTTGTAGAGCAACAAGAGGCCGAAGCTGTACAATAAGCCCCATCCTCACCGCGGCTTCATCAGTACGGCAAATCGGATCTTTCACTGGTGACCTGCGATCGTTTCGGTCCGCATAAGTAGCGACCGTCACGTGAGATCTGATTGTCGCTCACATCTCATCAGCCGTGGAGGCGTGAAATCTGTGCAGAGGAGGGATGAAAGTCATTTGTTCCCGTGTCCCGATTGCCGCCCGTCTGTCCGCTGACCTGCATTGTAACTAGGATCACGTCTGTTCGGAGCCATGAACTTATTTTTCTGTATTTATTTATTAAAAATGGATTAAATCGACAGGATGTGCGGTGTGTTTATTTCACGGCGACACACATTGGAGGGTAAATATCCCTGTCTGGACGAGGCTTTGCAGGACTTAACCTCCAATAGATTTGATGGCAGTTGGATGCTTTTCTTTTTTTTTGTCCACATCAGCGAGCCGACAATGAAGCTTTTCTGTAATATTCTGAGCTTTGAGAACCGTTTCTATGAGGTAAACTGATTGTATCACCTCACCAACCTTTAGGAAGGTAGAACAGATTCACGCCAGACAGAAACAGAGTTAGACAACCAACCATCATTGGATTAGGAGCCCAGACAAAACTATAAAATGTGCCAATGCAGCTTTAATATGTCCTGCTACAATTATACAGAAGGTCTAATTAATATCAGTACATTTTATTTGGAAAAGCCAGCATGTTTCACAAATGTTTGTGCTTTTACTTTGAAGGTGTATCAATCAGCCAATCAGCTGCGAGTCACTGGTTGGTTGCCGTGAGCAGAGCAGGCAGACTGAAGATTAGACCCTCGAACAAACGGTCACAGCTCAAAAACTGTAAGTCGTATTGAAAAGATTCTTCCACCGCCTGAAGCACAATCTTGTTCTGAACAATCTGATGTATTTTCATGTCCGTGCTGTGTTTTATACAGATTTGGTGGCAGGTTAAAGAGACCCTCCATTTCAAATTTTGGAGCTCCGACATAATGGGAGTCAATGAGAGTTTTGGTCGACACACTCTGAGCTCTGAGGTGATTTATGGAAAAACTGTAAGTTGTACAGCAATGAGACTCACACTGGGTGAAAGGGGACAAAAATACCAATATTTTTATGTATAAATTGTTCATGTAGAGGAGAAATTGTGAGACGGAAACGAGGTTAACGGCAAAATTATTTGGTAAAAAATTTAGACTCAAGAAAAATTCTGGATTTGCCAAAAACTCTTAAAACTTAAACTGCGATTGCGTAAAAACGGTAAAAGATATCAAAACACGGGTTTAGACGAATAACATTCAAAGCCTTGAGACCCGTTTAAACTTTGAATGAAGTTTCTACTGTAAAATCTGCCGGAGCTACAGGGCTCCAAAGATGGCTGGGTTTGGCAGTTGTCAGGCTGGCTTCCCATTCATTTCAATGGAGATTTTTAATGCAGTTTTTTACGAATTTTTGTAAAATCTGTACGAAGAATTGATCTCAAGCTCAGACAGAAGTTTCATAGAGCAACAGATATCCGCATCTTCCTCTCCTAGTTGAGGAGACGGAGCTTCATGGGTGAAACTAATTGGATTTTTGACTCGTGACCTGTGATTGTTCTGCCGTCGCGTTAAATCTGATTATCGCTCATGACTCAGCAGCCGTGGAGGCGTAAAATCTGTGCAAAAGAGGGCAAAATGATTCGTTCCTGTTCAATTAAAGGCTGTCTTTCTTCTTTCTAAATGTGACTGTTTATTAATCCCCTGTCTGGGGGCCATTTTAGTATTGCAAAAACTAAATAACTGCTTCTTGTTGTCTTAGTACTGGTACTTATGCAGTGGGAATTATGTTGAATCTAATCTAATTATCAGTTGGAAACTCCCACATCTCCATTCATGTGGCAGTTACATTCAGCTCGATGTCTTCATCCCTCTAAGTGCACACCGTCAATATAAACAGTGTAAAGGGGGGTTTCTGCATCCTACAAGAACCTCAGGTAATGTTATTAAGCGGCACTGGATTTGAAATGACGATTCCTTTCACCGACAAACTTTTCCGAAAGAACAACCAACCAGTTTCCTTCTGTGAGTTTATTCCCAGGCAACAAACATCTGAAATCCTTAACCTTGGACCAGATACTCCACGAGTTCATCTTCATTGACACAACCTCGTCACACACTCTCCCCTCTATGGTTAGTCAAGGAAGTCTCACCATCCACCTGCGCATTTGCTGAATCAGTGCTTCTGCAGCTGCATGAGGAATAAAATATGAAAGTGTGTGGCGCCTCCTGGTGGCTGGAAAGAATACTAACTCCTCTGAACAATAACTTACACAAGGAACAATAAAACCACTGTTCAGCAACTGTGGAGGAGATGGTGGAGTTCCCCGGTCGCTTCACTAATTGTGTTAAATCAGCCAGCAGCGGTGCAATAACACTCGTGTTAAAAGGTGAATTAAACCCACGCAATAAAAAAATAACACATTTATAATAACAAAGCACACATCGGTTCTTTGGTTGCTCCTCATTGCAAATCAAAACTTGGCACACTGTTTATCTCGTGCTACAGAGGTCACATGTTCATTTAAAAGCATATTTAAATAGAAGACAGTGTCATCAGGGGAGGATTCAAAGCATTTAAGCTGCTTTCTATCACTTCAGATTCAGACCATTCGTACGAAAATGTGTAAAATACTCCGCTGACCGAGCTCTGAACTGGCACCGCATTTAAAAATACAGACAGCAGGTTCAAGTGTTAGGATTCTAATACAAGTGGTTTTTTCTCCATCTGGTGGAGAAACGTCATGGCTTATATGATATTAAAGCTGCAATAATCGGCTTTTTGGCCACCTGGGGGCAGCACAGCAAGCTGAAACACAACATTAAGGCAATGTGACTCTGATTTACAAGCATGTAGCAACGTTAGCATTCATTTGGAGGCGTGTTTCTGGCAACCTGGTCTTGTATTCACTCTTCTTTTAGGTCATTTTTAGCCTCCAAGGACTAAATTAGACTCTTTAGCTTCATAAGAGTGCTAAAACTGAACCACACAGTGAAGCTGCCACTTGAAAAACACTAAAAGAAGTTAACAGGGCCAAAAATCGTCACTTCTCCAACACATTTGCTGAAAGAACACAGGCTTTTCTCTGGTAAAATCGATAATTAACAAATCACCATCAAATAAAGACAGTCAATCAGCCAAAACACAGGTTATTTTTAAAAGACGAGGGCAGACAAGGTGATGACAACCTGAGCAGAACACAGATCTGCAGCTTAACGAAGGCAGGCACTTTTCATGGATCGATTGCTTTGGTCTGGCTTTGCTCTTCACTGATTGGTGGCGCAAACTTTGAACTTAAAAGAGGCAAGAAAGAGGCGTTTTTGACGACAGAAACTACAGAATTTTACTGTAAGTCAGTTTTAATCTGTTAATTAGTTTTTAAATAATTTAATAAAGTGAGTTTTAATTAGATAACCCCCCAAAAAACAGTGTTTTTATGGTTTTCCTGGCATAACAGCAGTGTTTTACTAGAAGCCACCAAAGCATTATTTTTAAAAAAAGCAGTGTTTTAACTGCATAAAAGCTATTTTTTCCAATAAGTCACCAAAGTGCCAGTTTCTTAGAAGCATTAGGGTGGCATTTTAATTAGAGCACCTTAAAAAGTGTCGTTTTCTCGTGCTTGGGAGAGTAAAAAGCCAGAAAATACCACTTTCTATGGTGCTCTAATTAAAACCCCGCTTTGTAACCTAAACTTCCAAGACATTTCCAAGATGATTTACATTAATGTTTTAGTTATTGTCATTTGATTGTCTTAAAAAAAAATGTGATTCATGGCAGCATAAATAGCATCATATTACTGCAAGTCATAGGTTTTGGTGTTATGGTAGATTCAGTGGCATAAAAAGTGACATTTTTAATGAGAACACATTAAAAACGCTGAGTTTTTTTCAGCTTTTCGTGGCATAAAAAGCAACGTTTTTCACCAGAGATGCTGTAAAAAGCACTACTATTAAAAAACTACTATAAAAGCGACATTATTCCACATTTGACAGCAGAGAAAGCAGCGTTTTAAAGTCATTTGTGGAGCTTTTACATCCAATTAATCTGCAATCACCCAGTCAGTGAAGAAGAAGGGCAGACCAGACTAATCAAATCAAGCACTGATGATAAATCTTGCAGTTTGGGTAGCCTGAAAAATCACAATTTTGCACTTGGGTGTTGTTTTTTGTTATATATAGTACAATAACTGTACTTACTG
Organism: Dascyllus trimaculatus; assembly: GCA_024666655.1. Classification (NCBI taxonomy): domain Eukaryota; kingdom Metazoa; phylum Chordata; class Actinopteri; family Pomacentridae; genus Dascyllus; species Dascyllus trimaculatus. The sequence goes on from JAMOIN010000362.1 coordinate 53,455, forward strand.
CACTATGTTAATAGTTTAGCTTTATATATGACACCATCCTTGATGCTTCGACAATACTGTAAACCTGACATTCATGAAGATAAAGCACATTGAACTGAATTCAAGTAGGCTAAACTGAGGCAAGATCTTGATTTATTTAAATATGAATGATAATAACGTTGTAGTTTATCGGTTTCTTTTGGGGTTCTATATTAAAAATGTTGCCCAAAGCACATCAGTTTCAAAATAATTGCATAAACCAAACCGTATCTGTGTCATCGAACATTTATGATGCAGTTAAAGTTGGAGAAACATCCAAATTTGAAATTAATTAATTAATTAATAATAATCTGGTATGGTTTATGTACCCTCTTGCGTATAAATATATAATTTTATATATTCATTTTTAATGTATATAGACTTTAAAACAAAACTTAACATGGACATCTTACCCCAGTTTACCTTATAGCTATAAATGTCTATATTATTGTCAATAACGTTTTTATTTTCTGTGTCCTTCTGTTTCTTTGTTTTTCTTCTGGTTATTTCCTGTTTTACTGCTAATTAACTCCATGATGATACTGTCCTCTCTAACTGTGACTCCTGAACATGAACTGTAGCTTATCAGAAGCGTCCGACCCTCCCAGTAGCATCACATACTTTACACTGACTGTTCCCCTCTAAGTATTGATTGTACTTACTGTGAAAGAGCCTCCTTTACCATGAAACAATCTTTTTAGAGGGCGTCTGTGCACCGACACATTCCCTCTGCTGTCTGATAGTGGGAAATTAAAACACTTGTGAAGCTGCTGTTTCACTCACACTCGCAGCGTACAATAACGTGAAGCAGCGTCTCTAAGTGTGTACATTGCAGAAGCACCGTGCTGATTAGTGAGAGCAGCAGAAACACTTTCAAAGGTGAACAGCAGTAAATGTGCTTCCTGGACCCTGCTGGAGGTCCAAGACTTTAATCCTTTCGGGTTTCTCGATTGAGATAAAGCACCGCCTCAACGCCTTGAAACTGAATTAGGACTCTTCAGACTGCAGCTTCTGGAAAAGAAATTAAAAAAGAAAGTGTGACACAGATGAAGTAACATTAAATACTAGTAATGAACGGCGTGAGAGGGGTTTAACCTGCTGTCTCAGGGCCTGCATGGACGAGTACTCAATGTGCTCTCGCTTTTTTCGGATCCAGTCCGGCTCGTCTGGGATCAGAACCGCCATGATGACTTTGACCAAGATCAGCACATGCTGCAAACACACATGTAATTATTTTACAAGTACAGTTTGATTAAAAAGCTTTTACCCTCCTTGGACGTTTCCAACATTCCAACATTGAATTATGATCAGTTTAATTTGGCTTTTTTTGACAAGAACTCACAAAATAAAGACTCTTTCATGTCAAAGTGAAAACCGATTTCTACATCCTAATGTCAATTAATTAAATATAAAATAAGTAATGTTTTAAGTGACTCACCTAATTCAGGTAATTATTGCTAGAAGTCACGCAATTAGTGAAATGTAGATAATCTAAGTGCAGTGAATGTGTCTCAGTGATTGTAGTATAAAGACTCTTGTATCTGGAAGGTCCAGACAAACAGTGCACATCATTACAAACACACTATCCACATTGTGAAGCATGGTGGTGGCAGCATTATGATGTGTGAAGCACGGTGGTGGCAGCATCATGATGTAAAGCATGGTGGTGGCTGCATAGTAATGTGAAGCATGGTGGTGGCAGCATCATGATGTAAAGCATGGTGGTGGCTGCATAGTAATGTGAAGCATGGTGGTGGCAGCATCATGATGTAAAGCACAGTGGTGGCAGCATCATGGTGTAAAGCATGGTGGTGGCAGCATTATGATGTAAAGCACGGTGGTGGCAGCATCATGATGGGAAGCATGGCGGTGGCAGCATCATGATGGGAAGCATGGCGGTGGCAGTATCATGATGTGTGAAGCATGGTGGTGGCAGCATCATGATGTGAAGAATGGTGGTGGCAGCATCATGATGTGTAAAGCACGGTGGTGGCAGCATCATGATGTAAAGCACGGTGGTGGCAGCATCATGATGGGAAGCATGGCGGTGGCAGCATCATGATGGGAAGCATGGTGGTGGCAGCATAATGACGTGTGAAGCATGGAGGTGGCAGCATCATGATGGGAAGCACGGTGGTGGCAGCATCATGATGTGAAGCACGGTGGTGGCAGCATCATGATGTGAAGCATGGTGGTGGCTGCATCATGATGGGAAGCACGGTGGTGGCAGCATCATGATGTAAAGCATGGTGGTGGCAGCATCATGATGTGAAGCATGGTGGTGGCTGCATCCTAATGTGAAGCATGGTGGTGGCAGCATCATGATGTGAAGCATGGAGGTGGCAGCATCATGATGGGAAGCACGGTGGTGGCAGCATCAAGATGTGAAGCATGGTGGTGGCTGTATCATGATGTGAAGCATGGTGGTGGCAGCATCATGATGTGAAGCATGGTGGTGGCTGCATCATGATGGGAAGCACGGTGGTGGCAGCATCATGATGGGAAGCATGGTGGTGGCTGCATCATGATGTGAAGCATGGTGGTGGCAACATCATGATGTGAAGCATGGTGGTGGCAGCATCATGAGGTGGGGATGCTTCTGCTGCAGTCTGAAGGAGAACTGCAGCTTGGGACAAGATTTGTTTTCCAGCAAGACAATAACCTGAAGCAAACAGCTGGCTGAAGCTACACAGAAGTGGTTTAAAGACAACAAGGTGAAGGTTCTGGAGTGGCCGAGTCAGAGCCCGGACCTCAGTCCAACTGTGCTGGACTTGAAAAGGGTTGTTTACTCATGGTTTCTGTGCAGCCTGACAGAGTTTGAGCAGATTTGCGAAGAAAAATAGGGTGAAATTCCAACATCCAGATGTGCAAGGCTCAATGCTATAAGTGAAGCCAAAGGTGCATCTTCTAATACTCCACATTTCCTATAATTAATGAATATTTCTTATAGACACTGTAATTACTCGTCCACCCTCCCTCGTACCTCAACCAAAACAGCCAACAGCAAAACGTTTGTGCTGCTCATCCCGCCCTCCCGAAACATCTCTTGTAGCCGCGGCGACAGCAGCAGCAGCCAGCAGTTGGACACGACGGAGACGAAACTCAGGACCTCGAATGCAATCTGAAACACAATGACATGCAGTGTCTGCCCTTAACTGGCCGAGTGTGACGCGTCGTGTGCGTCTCATTTGTATTGTGTTTTCCGCTGACCTGCCAAACGCCCATGTTAGCCACAGGCGGCGAGAAGGGTTTACGGAAGAGTTTGCAGATCTTGTAGGCGTCGGATCGGATCTCGGTCAGGTTGTTGAGGAGCAGCAGCACGGCGGTGAGAGGAAACACGCAGGAGAAGAGGCTCAAATACCCAAACTGCACCAGGAGCTCGATGTATTCTGCAAACAGGCCCTGAAGAAGAAACAGGAAGTTGTCATGCACAGTGTGTCTGAACCATAGCACCTCATCGCTAAGCTACAGCACAGCGGCACAAACTACATAAGGGTCATCCCGCCTCAATTCACCAAACGCCTCATGCCATATTTTTATTTTTTAAAGTGTTGAACATTGATTGAGCTGACCATGTGTAAAATATGGGATCTTAGGTAACATTAGTTTTTGAGTTAAAGGTGGGGTCATGCTGATTTTCGCGGGGCATGGTGGCGGCAGTATCATGCTGTGGAGCAATGTTTGAATTGCCACAACTAGAGAAGTAATGCAGCTAGAGTCTTGAAATTTTGCGGACTCACTGATATGTACATCTTGTCTTCAATGGTACGACTCAGCTTTGATAGAATAATACAAACCAGCTACATTAACTAACTAATGTTACCTATAAGCACAAATTTTACACCTTTAACTCAAGAACATGGGTAAAATCGGACAAATGCGAGATGGTCAGGGGAGAACTTTTTAAAAATTTGGTGAACTGAGGTGGAATGATCCGTAAACATATGATATTATTTCTATTTTTGAGGAATGTTTTCATCATGTCTTGTTGTTATTGGACAGCATCGTGGAAGAGTTGCTTTGCATTTCGCTGCCCATGAAATGTATGTGACTAATAAAAACTCTTAAATCTCAACTCTTGGATTTTATTTAAACCCGGTACCGGAGTGCGTTTTTTCTGAATGCTCACAGGAAAAGGAGGCAGGGTGCTCTGGTTCCTAAACTTCTCCTCCTGCGGGTCGTCTTCGCTCTCCGTCCTGTGGGGGGCGCTGATGAACCGGTCGACCAGGAACGGTACGACCACTTCCGTCACCTGGTTTATCAGCTGGGTCACGATCAGCAGGGACGCCAGGCGCTTCAAACAAGACGGAGAAGGAAATTAAACACCTGATCTTTGGTGACACTACTGGAGGATCGCTCCAAATATTAAATTAATTCAAAAATGTGCACTTTGTCTATAACGTTGTATGTCACCACTGTTTTCTTGAGCAACGTACCGTCCACAGAACCATCTGATTGGTTAAACATGACGACTAACAGCCAATAAACACAGGAAGCTACTGTTTACAGACAGGGACAGATTCTTGATTCCTGTTCCAAATACAGTAACCCCAACCACAGACGAAATCCGCGAAGTAGCCGCATTATATTTATTATATTATTTATATCTATTTTAAGGCTTTGTAAACCCTCCCCACACCGTTATTAACCTTTCTCACACTCTTATAAACCCTTCCTGCACTCTTAAACCTTCCATCTAGAGGAGGGTCCGTGTACGTCAGTGATAACACAAAATGAAAAACAGAAAACGGGCCCTAATTCATTATCCATTATCCGTTATCCGATTTAATTAGATGTGTTTGTAAATGGAAATTAAAATTAAAATACACCTGTGGAAAACTTATTTCTCTACTTCCTGTTGGTTTTGGCTCCATGACCCGTCTGACTTCTGATGAGGAAGGATCTGGTATCTAAAGCTCCAGTGTTAGCTCACTGTTAGCAGACCTGGCTGTGTGCCGTGGCCTGATGAAGACCCACTGTGGGGTCCAAACGTTGCTTGGCTCACATTGTTCACTATTTCACAGTGGACTTTTCACCAGTGTGGGGTTTATTTGTCTCTTTGGAGGGACCTTGTGGTGCCGCTAGCTCTGCTGCTAGCGCTAAATGGCTAGCGTTCGGCTGCTTTTCGGGACGTTTTTTGGGAGGTTTGGAGGTTTTCTGTTACTTTAGCTTTGCCAGACGGCAAAGTAGCGATTTCGCGCTAGCGGTGGAGCTAGCTGTAATATACAATTTTAAGATCTGTTATACAATGAGACCGCGAAAAGTGATGATGAGGGACTACTGTATTGGTTATTGGTCACCTTGATTACCAATAACTGGTATCAAAACTGGCCTTGAAGAAGATATCAGTCGACCTCTACCCCCAACTACCTCCTCACACCACCCTACAAGTTGTTTTGAGGTAAATTACTGAAATAAAATCTGCAGAATTGACACATAAAACTACTGTGCATGCTGTAAGATATCTCCTGCTATTAACAACATATATTATGTTTTCTAATTTGCTCATTTCAACCACAGCAACAACAGTAAACACTCAAAAAAGACTGTCCCTAACTTCCTTAATGGGCATTAAAATGGAAGGAAATTCAAGTTAGAGATGCTTCAAACTTTCTACATCCTCACACTTGTTTGGTGATGAATAATGTGGTGCAGCAGACCATTCTACATGCTGCACCATGTGAGAGAAATGGAAGCACAATGGTAAAACTCTGGAGTGTCCCCTTAAAAACACAACACTTCCCTGAGACGAGACGTTACCTTGCGAAGCAGAGGCACGTCCTGCTTGAAGAAGGCAATGTGGAAGAGCACTGCGAAGTAGTTGAAGAAGGTGAACTGCAGGACGAGAGAGAAGAAGCTGGTAAAACGACCTGTTTTTAAGTCAAGACGATGAGCTGATGGTTCAAGAGGAGAGGCGAGGAACTGACCACCAAGACTTTGGCTGTCAGGTGGTTCTGGAAGGCCGACTCCTCTCTGTGGTTCTCTACGAGGACACAAGAAGAGTTTGTTAGATTTCCAAACGCCATACAAACATAAATAAACCCCTGTGGAATATCACTTGTATGTCAGTTGATTCAAAACTGCTCCACCTCTTAGTAATTAGATTACTTCTTAGTTGAACAGCAGGGCATTTCTTCAGATTTCCTATTATAGAGATACAGGCCCCAAAATATAGATTGAGTGCAACAAAAGCCATTAAAGTACACATTTTACTTTGTTCTGTTTTAGAAGCTCTTGGGTGGGTCTGAGTCATCTTGTCAGTCAGTATTTTTGTATATTTACCTATAAATATTATCTTCCCAACACCTTTTGCACTCATGCAGCCCCATATCACCACCCTACCTCCTCCGTTCTTCACTGTGAGGACTATGCATTCACTGTGGTAGCCCTGGTCAAGATCGCACCAAACACATTGGACCATCTGGGCAGAACGACTTATTCTGGTTGCATCTGATCAAAGAATGTTCTCCCAACATTCATCAGGCTCTTTTTCATGTTCTTTAGTATAGTTTCATCTTGCAGGTTTCTTTGCAATAAGGAAGCAAAGGTGTTTTTTCTCAGGCGCCGTCCATAGAGGCTGATGTTATGAGCCGTCCTTTCCATGTCCCTTGAGCTGCCACAGAAACTTTGATTTCCATTGATGCCATTTGTACCAAACCTGAAGCATTTACTTGCCTGTTTTTAGTGCAGTGAAAGTAGTTCACTGTCTATGGTGTCATTTTAGGAGGACGACCACTTCAGCCCTGATTAGTGGTACTATGACTCCTTCCATGCTACTAGATTACTGCTGCAACTGATTTTTAGGTGGTCACCAATCTTCTGGTATACTTCTACATCTTTCTGAAGTCTTACAATCAATTTTTTCAGTTCTGTCAATTCTTTTCCAAGTGGAGCCATGATGACGAGATAATAAATAAGTCCAAAACTGAAAAGTTCTGCATTTTATATTCACGTTTAAGCAGTTAGACTGGCTAGAAATCACAGGTGCACTCAGTTTAGTTTTAATGATGACAGATATTCTAATGTGTGCATTCAATTTTGTCAAATTGAGTTTCTACTTTGGGGTCTGAATTTTCAATATAGTCTTTCTGTTTCTGTTTCTGATTACCTCCACCAAGAAGGTTATGTGATGGCCAGTGTTGGTTTGTTTGTTTGTTTGTGTTCAAAATAACTCAAAAAGTAATGGACGGATTTGGATGAAATATTCAGGAAATGTGTAAAATGGGACAAGGAAGAAATGATGACATTCTGGGACAGATCTGGATCACCGTCTGGATCTAGGAATTTTTTTAATGTAAGTGTAACCGGGTGGACAATTAAATGTGGTTTACTCTAAAAGCCACCAGAGGGCGCTCTTGTTTTTGGGGTAACCCCCTCTGACCACATGACATTTTGGGTCTCCACGCGACAAACAGCGACAGTGACGGACTTCTCTTTCCTTCCTGAGCGACATACACACAGTTGTCTAAGAGGCTGGGAGGCTGTTAGGAGCTGCCGCACTAGAAGCCGCGCCTGTTCATTAGGTCGGATGACCACATTGTTGGTAGGACATTTGAACTGTATGTAATTACATTAGTATCTGTAACGTTCCATAAAAAATATGTGAATTGGGAGATTGTGTTGGGGGTGGACTGAAGCTCCTTGGTGGAGGTATGAGCTCTCTGAGGGCTTTTCTAGTTGGTCATAGGATGAAAAATTCTACATGCCAACTTATAAATAATGCAGTTATTGAGGGATTTTGCACAGGGGTTCCTCATTTCCCTTTTATATTGTACATATAATCCTGAATGACAAATATCACCACTGGGTTAATAAATGAAGTCTACATCATCAGCTCTGTCTCACTCACCATATTCAGTCAGAGATTGTGCCACCGTCTTGTAAACAGTCCCGAGTACGTTTGTGTAGACGATATGAAGCAATGAGGGCATGTAGAGCAAAGTCTGAGACAGCAGGGAGTCCCAGTCTGTGTGCAGCTGTTGGACTTGGGCCTCCCCCCAGTAGAAACACAGCATGCCCAGTACCACCAGTCCTGCAGGAGGAAAATGAACTCTTTATTCTTTGTTTGCTGCATCAAATAGAGCCACCAATCAAAGCTGTACTATCTGTGCTTTTACTAGTGTCCTACCTAGAAACAGCCCCACCACCGGGACCGACACCAGCGCCATCCGAAGGTCCCGCTGCCACTCAGGGAACAGCGGCTCCACCCGACCCGTCACAGGGTTGACCCCGAGGTCTCCGTGGAAACCGGGCCGGGGCTCGGCGAAGCGCTCGGCGAGGTGCAGCGTCCCCCAGCGGTATGACAGCGAGGAGCTCCGGCGTTTCCACAGCTCCATCACCACCGTGGACCAGAGCATGCTGAAGACGGCCTGCATCATGTGACCGCTGACCGCCGGCTCCGGGTCGCCTTCAATGTCCGTCACCTGAGAACCCGACACCGACTCCACCATCTCCTTCTGGACCTCACCTGTGATGGGCAGGAAGAACTTCAATTACACTGTAAAAAAATGGTAAAAAACTTAAAATCTGTCACCGGGATGCCAGAAAAAATATCTGGAGATCCCAACATTAGTGACTGGAGCACCACCGACTGTACTGGAGTAGCTGTCATTAGGTGTGAGCATCCTCAGCTACAGCCCTGAATGTTTAATGAATAGCCTATTTTTGATTTTTTTCCCCCTTTTATTCATTTATTCATTAAAAACTCCTCAGGGATAACAAAAAGGCAACACGGAGCAGGCAAAGCTAGAAGAAGTGGAGCAAGGGGTGGTTCTTGTTTCTGGTTGGTGAAATAAAGGACTCTTTAGCTATCAAGCTAATCTAACCCTGGGTCACCAACAACCACACTCACATTCCCACACAAGCCACATAAATCTCCGAGTAAACTCATAAGAAAACTAATGAGACTCATAATAAATGTAATCCAGATTTTGACTATTGGGAGCGATACTTTAGTTTGTCGCTTCCAGCTGTTTAGGATTGTTTTCTCTGAGTTAATTCTCTAAGTCCAATCCATCCATCCATCCATCCATCCATCCATCCATCCATCCATCCATCCACCCACCCACCCACCCATCCATCCATCCATCCATCCATCCATCCATCCATCCATCCATCCATCCATCCATCCATCCATTGTCTTTCGCTTATCCGGGGTCAGGTCGTGGAGGCAGCAGTCTAAGCAGAGAGGCCCAGACTCCTCCTCCAGCTCTTCTGGTGGTAGCCTGAGGCGTTCCCAGACCAGCCGAGAGACACAGTCCCTCCAGCGTGTCCTAGGTCTACCCCGAGGCCTCCTCCTAGTGGGACATGCCCGGAACACCTCCCTAGGGAGGCGTCCTGAAGGCATCCAGAACAGATGTCCAAGCCACCTCAGCTGACTCCTCTTGATGTGGAGAAGTAGCAGCTCTACTCTGAGCTCCTCACCCTATCCTATCTCTAAGGGTTCGCCCAGCCACCCTACTGAGGAAACTCATTTCAGCTGTTTGATCCGGGATCTCATTCTTTCGGTCATGACCCAAAGCTCATGGCCATAGGTGAGAGTAGGAACGTAGACTGACCGGTAAATCGAGAGCTTCGCCTTTTGGGTTAGATAAATAATCCTCTAATAATTGTAATTCTCTCCTGCTATCCCTCCCTCCTCATAACTACTCCTAACCCAACCGGTCGAGGCAGATGTCCACCCTCCCTGAGCCTGGTTCTGTCGCATGTTTCCCCCCCCCCCTTCCCTCTCATAGGGGGTTTTTGGTTCCTTCCCACCGTCGCTGATTGCTGCTCATAGGGAATCCAAAAGCAACCTTGGATTGTTGGGTTTTCTGTTTCCTGTTTTTCTGTTTTATGTTCTTCCTTACAATGTTTAGCGCTATGTGACAACATATGTTCTAAATATGCACTATATAACTAAAACCGAATTAAGTAAATAACCAAATAAGCGTTAAATATGTAAAAGAGGTTTCTGTCTGCACACAGGACCAAGTCTGAACTTAAGGCTTTTTCTCTGGTCTCGCTGAGTGGTTCCTGAACCTTTGTCACACCGTTATATTCGATTAAAGCTCTGTAAATCATCACAGATAAGACTAACTCCAAGGAAAACACAGTTTGAGAACCACCTTTCTAGCTGCCCACACTCACCGTGACATTATGGGTTAAGTGAAGAATATGTTTAGTACGTAAGTATGTAAACACAAACACCCTGAGCCGTCACCCTGGACCAAAAATGAACATTTCAAAGGCAGGATTATGGTTTTGAAGTGTAGTAAGATAAATCCACACACCTACCTGAGAAGTACGTGATGGTCAGACCCAGTATTGCCGGTGGGAGCAGAGACCAGGTGTAGAAATCAAGGAAGCTGAAGTAGAAAGCCACCGAGCTCCCAAAGTACTCGTTGACTGAATCTGGATGGACGAGCACAAAGAGACATCTGGTGTAAGAGACTTAGAGATGAGGTCACTCCTTTTTTTGAGGGGCTTGACGCCTCTGCAAGCTCCACCAAGTGAGGGATAAATGCATTAAAAACTCATATTGTGACTGTTACTTGCATCTATTTCTACATGCATGTGTGTGTTCTGTATTTCCACCGACCCAGGGGCTGAGCCAGCTGATTCCCAGAGTACCAGGCTTCGCTCAGGGTCTTCAGCTTGTCCGGGTTGTGGAGGGGAAACGTGTCCACGATCACACCAGCTGACCTGAGCTTCTGCCCTGCAACAACAACAACAACAGCAGCCGCCAGCGTTATGGATGCAGCACTTAAAGCCAGGCCGACCGAGCCATAAATAATCGATACACAGCTACTGAGGCTGATGCTGAGTCAAGAACATTCACTGGAGGAACAGCTGAGCTCAGCAAGACACAGAAATACAGGACAGCTGGACAATAATGTGGGGATGGAGATTAAAGACGCAGCAGCAGAACAGGCTGTTGAATTATTTTCAGCCAGTTTCACAAGCTACTGTCCTGCTGCTGTAAATAGTCACTAGAAAACCAAATGTGTATCAATACGCAGCGAGAAATAGTTCCTAGCAAATGCAATTTACATAGTCAGTAAAATCACTTCAGTGTCTAAATCTTGGCTTAAAAACCAAATGTGTATTAATTCGCAGCTGAAAATAGTCCCAAATGTAACATAATGAGTATTGTTAGTGGATAAATACAGTTCCCAGCTGCTTTGTGAAGTTTTGAAAATGAAGCTTTGTTTTTGGGGCGGCTGTGTCTCAGGTGGTAGAGCAGGTTGTCCGGTGATCACAAGGTTGGCGGTTCGATCCCCGGCCCCTCCGAATGCCGAAGTATCCTTGGGCAAGACACTGAATCCCAAGTTGCTCCCAATGGCAGGTAGGCGACTTGCATGTCGGCTAAGTCCCCGCTGGTGTGTGAATGTGTGAATGAGAAACACATTGTAAAGAGCTTTGGATGCCACTAAGGTAGAAAAAGGTGCTGTATAAGTGTCGACCATTTACCGTTTTTAAAGATCTTCAAACACAGTCAGAGGAAGGAAGCCATAAAACATGAAGGAACAAACTAGTACACTGTTGGTTTTGGTCCTTTCATGGAATTGTTGGTGTTAAATTAAAGTTAGAATAAAACCCGCCTCATCCTTAAAGTGCTGATCTTCAGCTGCTGTGTCTGTTTCTGTCCTGAGGCTTTTAAATCCAGTAAACACTGTTGGATTGTCTTCATGCTGCTCCAAAACTAAGTGATTCACCAACCCGTGTTCATGTTGTTTCTCTGAGCTGATCTGTGAACGCAGTGGTTTTTATACTCACAGATGTTGTCTCGGTTCTGCAGCGTGCAGCTGTCAGGGAGGCCGGGAATCCTCAGATCCCTCTGAGCCCGGAGACCGTCCAGCTCGTACTTCACCATGTACTGACGCTCGGCCAGCGTCAGAAACTCCTCCATGTTGTCTGTCAGGGGAACACACAGATACATGAGCATGCATAGACACTGATACATCAACACATTGTAGTAGGGAAAAACAGCACGAACATTTCACAAAAGCTAGAAAACAGCATGCTAAAGCTGCATCAATGCCCTCAGACTAGTAAAGGCTAGCCGTTAGCCTTAGATAAAGCTAATTTAGCCTCTTTAGCTCCTCACACACCTTCAAAATTCAATTTGTTCTGCCACACCAATAGCTTGATTGAATTGACTGTGTTTGTGAAGGGTCCTTCGCTGTACCTGAGTCTTTAAAGTTGTCCCTGTCGCTGTAGGAAAAGCCCTCCATGTCCCCGTTGCGGTAAACTTTACAAAGACCCAACTCCTCGGTGGCTCGCAGTAACGTACAGCGAGGAGCCGAGACCACGATGATGTCACCGCTGGCGTCTTCGCCCGGGTGGGCCAATAATGCAGCACCTGGGGTGGGAGAGGGACGTTTTAAGAAGGCTTCATAGTACTGGTTTTAATGAAAATACTCTTAAATGGCATGTGGCTGTGGAGAAAGTTAAGTCAGAATACATAAAAATTGCAAAAGGTGTCCCACAAGGCTCAATCCTGGAGCCTCTGCTGTTCACAAGCGTATAGATATTATTGTCTCCCCTGTATCTAGTTGTAATATACGTCTCTACGCAGACGATGCAGTTTTGTACTTTAGTGTAGATACTGTACATTCTGCTGTTTGAGCTCTTCAGCACTCAATCACTATAAATTAGATCCTAATGCAGATAAAACTGATCTTCACCAGCGTCAAATATATTGATTACAACAATCTTGTAATCTCTATTCCAAATGGATCGAATATCGAGGGTACCGATTTACAGACATCTTGAAATTTGAATCGACGAGAAGCTGATTTTTAAATTTCGTGTGTCCAAACTGGAAACCAAATTACAATAAAGAAACTGGTGTCCTTTGCTGAAATTAATCATGTTTACCACTGCATTGTAGAGAAACTCCTTATAAAGACAACTTTTCTATCAGTACTGCATTATAGAGACATTTTATACATGCTAAAGACTTTGGACAGTGTTTATCACTCTGCATTAAGATTTATTACTAGTGATAGTTAATGATCTACTGTGAGCTAATGTTGGGTGGAGACAGATACTGGGTTTTATTACCTCCACCAAGGAGGTTATGTGATGGCCGGCGTTGGTTTGTTTGTTTGTTGGTTTGTGTTCAAATAACTCGAAAAGTAATGGATGGATTTGGATGAAATTTTCAGGAAATGTGTGAAATGGGACAAAGAAGAAATGATGACATTTTGGGACTGATCCAGATCACCGTCTGGATCCAGGAATTTTTTTAATGTAAGTGTAACCAGGTGGACAATTAGATGCGGTTTACTCTAAAAGCCACCAGAGGGCACTCTTGTTTTTGGGGTAACCTCCTCTGACCACATGACATTTTGGGTCTCCACGCGACAGACAGCGACAGTGACGGAGTTCTCTTTCCTTCCTGAGCGACATACGCACGGTTGGGCCGGCATTCTTATCTCCGGTTGTCTAAGAAGCTGGGAGGCTGTTAGGAGCTGCCGCGCTAGAGGCCGCGCCTGTTCATTAGGTCGGATGGGGTGAAGGCCACATTGTCGGTAGGACATTTGAACTGTCTGTAATTACATTTGTATCTGTAACGTTCCATAGAAAATATGTGAATTGGGAGATTGTGTTGGGGGTGGACTGAAGCTCCTTGAGGTATGTGCTCTTTGAGTGCTTTTCTAGTTATTTATAATTCCCTTTTTGTTTTGTTTTTTACCCACTTCTAATGCATATATTGAGTTTTCACCTCCCTTTAAAGTTTTCACCTTTTATTGCTCATCAACACTGAATCATGGTCTAGGTTTTTTGACAAGAATTTACAAAAAAAGACTCTTTAATGCCAAAGTCAAAACAGATTTCTACAAAGTAATGCCAATAAATGAAAATCATAAAATGCAAAAGAAGTGATGACATAAGAATTCACGCCCTTTGCTTTTTTTTTTTTTTTTTTTTACCTCAACCGTACACTGCTCCTCTTTTAATGTTTAATGCTGTGGCTGTTTTACACAGCAGCTGTTTTTACTGAACTTGGAAAATCCAGTTTCACTCACAGTCTAACCTGGAGTAACCTGAAAAACAATCTATAGCTCGACTCGTTCTTATCCTCAGGGCGGCTACACTGTAAACGAGGCCTTCACACCTCAGCGTTTAAATAGGTTGGACGAGCGAATGAATGAATGTTTTAAGACAGATTTGAAAAAGGTGAATATATTCTTTAGTTTTTAGTGTTTTTTACAATTTAACTGAATTGGCTCTGTGTCGTAAAAATTCAAATGCAGTCAAATGTTTCTGAGCTCTGGACATTGTTTGATTTCCATTAAAATTTTGTGGTATTCTGCAGTGTTATTTTTGATTTCCATTGGATTTTTGTGATATTTTGCAGTATTTTGTTTGATTTCAGTTAGATTTTTGAGGTATTTTGCAGTAATTTGTTTTATTTCCATTGTAGTTTTTTGATATTTTGCAGTATTTTGTTTGATTTCAGTTAGATTTTTGTCGTATTTTGCAGTATTTGCTTGATTTCCATTAGATTTTGTGGTATTCTGCGGTGTGATTTTTTATTTACATTGGATTTTTGTGGTATTTTGCAGTATTTTGTTTGATTTCAGTTGGATTTTTGAGGTATTTTGCAGTAATTTGTTTGATTTCAGTTGGATTTTTTGTGGTATTTTGCAGTATTTTGTTTGATTTCCATTGTAGTTTTTTGATATTTTGCAATATTTTGTTTGATTTCAGTTAGATTTTTGTGGTATTTTGCATTATTTGCTTGATTTCCATTAGATTTTGTGGTATTCTGCGGTGTGATTTTTTATTTACATTGGATTTTTGTGGTATTTTGCAGTATTTTGTTTGGTTTCTGTTGGAATTTTGAGGTATTTTGCAGTAATTTGTTTGATTTCAGTTGGATTTTCATGGTATTTTGCAGTATTTTGTTTGATTTCAGTTGGATTTTTTGTGGTATTTTGCAGTATTTTGTTTAATTTCAGTTGGATTTTTGAGGTATTTTGCAGTAATTTGTTTGATTTCAGTTGGATTTTTTGTGGTATTTTGCAGTATTTTGTTTGATTTCCATTGTAGTTTTTTGATATTTTGCAGTATTTTGTTTGATTTCAGTTAGATTTTTGAGGTATTTTGCAGTAATTTGTTTTATTTCCATTGTAGTTTTTTGATATTTTGCAGTATTTTGTTTGATTTCAGTTAGATTTTTGTCGTATTTTGCAGTATTTGCTTGATTTCCATTAGATTTTGTGGTATTCTGCGGTGTGATTTTTTATTTACATTGGA
This sequence comes from Dascyllus trimaculatus, assembly GCA_024666655.1. NCBI lineage: Eukaryota > Metazoa > Chordata > Actinopteri > Pomacentridae > Dascyllus > Dascyllus trimaculatus. The sequence continues at coordinate 68,722 of JAMOIN010000362.1, forward strand.
TTTTTGTGGTATTTTGCAGTATTTTGTTTGATTTCAGTTGGATTTTTGAGGTATTTTGCAGTAATTTGTTTGATTTCAGTTGGATTTTTTGTGGTATTTTGCAGTATTTTGTTTGATTTCCATTGTAGTTTTTTGATATTTTGCAATATTTTGTTTGATTTCAGTTAGATTTTTGTGGTATTTTGCATTATTTGCTTGATTTCCATTAGATTTTGTGGTATTCTGCGGTGTGATTTTTTATTTACATTGGATTTTTGTGGTATTTTGCAGTATTTTGTTTGGTTTCTGTTGGAATTTTGAGGTATTTTGCAGTAATTTGTTTGATTTCAGTTGGATTTTCATGGTATTTTGCAGTATTTTGTTTGATTTCAGTTGGATTTTTTGTGGTATTTTGCAGTATTTTGTTTAATTTCAGTTGGATTTTTGAGGTATTTTGCAGTAATTTGTTTGATTTCAGTTGGATTTTTTGTGGTATTTTGCAGTATTTTGTTTGATTTCCATTGTAGTTTTTTGATATTTTGCAATATTTTGTTTGATTTCAGTTAGATTTTTGAGGTATTTTGCAGTATTTTGTTTGGTTTATGTTGGAATTTTGAGGTATTTTGCAGTATTTTGTTTGATTTCAGTTCGATTTTTTGTGGTATTTTGCAGTAATTCGATTGATTTCCATTGAATTTTTGAGGTATTTTGCAGTAATTTGTTTGATTTCTGTTAGAGTTTTGTGGTATTTTGCAGTATTCCGTCAAATTTACGCCACATTTTTAAGTGTTTGATTTGATTTCTTTGGTATTTTAGGAGGATTTTGGTTGAAAATGCAAATCAGATGTTGAAATGATGAACTGCTGATGTCTGAGCTCTCACCTCCGTCTTTCTGCGAAGCTCCGATCAGTTTGATGATCCATCGCTTCGTCTCCGGGCCGACCTTCTCCCCGAGCTTCACCAGAACCAGCGGCTCGACCCGATCCGAGACGCAGCAGGGACACCGGACTTTGGTCCATCCCTGACCGATGGAGGCGGCGCTCAGTTTGCTCAGAACCTTTTCTCCTGCTGCCGAGTCTCCACCAGCTCCACCTTCATCAGCCTCACTCATGGTGAGACTAAAAACCAGACGCACAGAGCAGAACTTAGAGGGGAGGCTTTAGAACTGGACATAGTCTGAAGAAGCTGCAATGAAAATGTGAGGTTGTTCTGTTTCTCTGGACTCTAAGGAAATATTCTACACATGGACCAGCAGGAAGTTTGGTGCAAAACTTCACAGTTCCCAGAAGATGAATGCTGCTGACTTTACGCCTGGTCAGGTTTGATTTATCCTGTGAAAGAACTCAGATACTGATTCAGACATTTACCGTCTCCCAGAGGATAAATCCTAACAGCTTCAGGGATCCAGTTTCCTTCAGGACCATCTGTTTGTTGTCTATAACTTTGGATATACATGTATATTCTCATTATTATAATTAGCTTCATCTAAAAGGGGAAAAAAGAAGATTGGAGGCTATTCAAATATGAAATAATCTGTTACCAAATTTTTTATTTTAATTTAAACATTTTTTCTGCATTTTTGAAATGCATTAAAATATCAATTAAATTAGTAAAAATAAACTGTGAATTTATGTAACTTTAAAATGCAATTTTTTTTTGAAGAAAATTGATTTTTTGTACATAAATTAATCATTTAAAATTAATTAATTTCATAATATATAATAAAACAATAAGTATTTTAAAAATAAAGGCAAATGCACATAATCTCATATAAAATTAAACCTAGAAAATTATTTAATTGCGTATTAGTAGTAGTCTTTTAATTCTGGAAAATGACTGTATTTTTTATTAATTTCCATTAATTTGCAGTATTTTCTGGCACCCTGGCTATTATAAACATTATATTAACTTTACTGGAACGTTACTGGAAACAAAAATATTCTTAAAACGTTATTTTAACATTTGATTAAGACATTTTCTATAAAGAATTATTAGAACTTGAAGGAAATGTTATCTAGAGTTATCGAAATGCTTCCCTTCAGCCTCCGATGTTAGCATGCTAACACGCTAAGCTAACGGGAACAAGGTAAACACTGTAGTTGCTAATCGTTGGGCTGTCAACATGGCGACATTTGCATTTAGTTCAGGCTGAGACTCTTTTATTTGCTTTGTCTTTGTGCTCCAGGATCAAACTGCTGATTAATCCTTGACAGTGAACATGAAGCTTCAGTTTACGTTTTAGCTTCACGACAGCATCATCAGGTCAGAGGCTCACGATGCTAATGAAGCTGAACACTGATAAAAACATGGGGTCCCAGGGTTTCTGAGGTCCCAGCCTTCACTAGTACCGTCCTGATCAGACATTCAGGCCATAATTATTAAGATAATTCAATAACTGGTTAGTAAAACACCACACTTTTATTAAATTACACTGTGTGGCTTGGGTTAATAGTTGTTTTGCTTTTGCAGTTTGGGTTTAATTAAAGTGTAAAACGTAAAAAGACAAAACGCAAGGAGAGACCTGCAGAGCCGCTGACAGCAGCAATAAAGTGACACTAAATGAAGATGAAGTCTTATTGCTGCTATAAAATAAGAAGTAGTTTGAATGCTGCATAAAAAAGGTGTTAATCTCCAAACATACTGAGGAAACAGCTGCATGTTCTTCCTTTTAATGGCTGTTTTCCATCCAAATTAAATCTAAATCTACATGTAAACAGGAATCATTTAAAGATAACATGACTGTACACTGTAAAAACATATCTGTTAAAAAAGGGCAAGTCGGGCAGCAAAAGGCGGCAGAAAAATATGTTAAAAACAGCGGAATGTGGAAGAGAACAGCAGATATCAGTACAATAAAACAGTTTTTAGGTGATTAAAATACAGTAAAATGGTGTTATTTTAAAGCCACATGTTGGTAAAGAATAAATGTACTGTTTGTAAAAGTACAGATTGTTTTAACTGGTCGTTTTTGACAGTTTTGGCCTGTTTTTCAAAGACAACATGTAATTTTTTTTTTCTGTGCTTTTACTATTTATTATTTAAAATTTAACAAAATTAAAAAACAGGGATATTTGTCAAATTAAAGTTTAAAAATATTTTACCATTTTAAAATTCTTAATATATATAATTTTATTTTAAATAACATATATTTGTAAAATATTTCTGATTTAAATACAGTTTAAAAAGTGTAATTTCACAGTCAAGCATTATAAAAGAACTAATTTTACAATTTACATGATAATTAATAAGTATTATCTGTAATTTAACAAAACAAAACAGACATAATCTGTAAATAACATGTTTATAAAGTATTTACCTTCTTAATACATTTTATTTTTCTTTCAAATAAAAGCAAATATCTATAAAAATATATTTTTGGTGGTTTAAATACAGTCAAAATAGCGTACTTTTACAGTCAAGCGCAATAAAAGAACAAATTAAATATTTTTAAAAGTACAGATTTTTGATGTGCATATTAATATTATTATTATTACTATTATTATTATTATTATTATTATTATTATTATTATTACTATTATTATTATTGCTATTATTATTATTACTATTATTATTATTATTGCTATTATTATTATTATTATTACTATTATTATTATTGCTATTATTATTATTATCATCATTATTATTATTGGTATTATTTTGTTAATAATAATATTATTATCATTATTATCATTATTATTATTATTATTATTATTATTATTATTATATAAAAACTTAATTTAAAAAATTAAATTTTTTCTAGTTATTATCTATAATTTAAAAAATGGGAAAAGTCTGTAAAACAACAGTAAATTGCTAAAAAAAAAAAATACAATTAAAAAGCTTGTAATATAAATGTTGTATTAAATGCATTTTAAACTTATTTTAGGATGAAAAATCTGCAAAACCAGTGACGTTCCCGCTGGATTTCTCTACATCTTCGTGCTGATTTGCAGATGTGAAGCTGCCTTCTGTCAAACTAAGGTGAAGGTTGTAAACATCACAGCTGTCAGACGTCCTGAACTCCCTGCAGACTCTTACTTTTAAACTTGTTTCTACTTGACAGCGGTGGTTAAAAGCAAACCACGGACTATTCACACTTGGTTCACTCGTACTGAATACCTCCAGTGTGATTCTACCTTCTGTCACAGACGGAACTTAACTTCTCCATCAGCGTTTTACAGCTTGATTAATGAGGAAACCCACAGCTCATTTCCCTGTTTAAAGTCCTTCCTGAGCCACTATAAGGCATCGCTTACATGTGTGACTGCAGCCATTTTCACTTTTTATTCTGCATTTGCATCTTTTATGACGGTGTAATGACAGAGGACTAAGTTATGGAGCTTCTGCATGTGAGTCTGATCATGCAGCTGAGCTTAATGCTGGAGTTTCAGCGTCTTTCTGCAGACGTGAAGCTAAATGTTTCCGTCTCAGAGGAACCTGTGGCTGTGAAGAAGCAGCTGTGAGCGTAGTGATAAAGTAGTTGCAGCAGGCGTGACACACAGGATGAGTCAGGAAGTACAGCACCTGGCAGGGCGTAGGGGATGAAGAGGTCCTGAGGCTCTCCGGTCCTGCAGCTGGGCCCGTCTCAACTCCTGCTGGAACAAACAGGAACATAAACAACATCTGCATCTGAAAGGACAAACCAGGAAGTGACAGAGACACCCACCAGCCTCGGCGAGCTTCCCCCAGCCCTCTGTCTGTTTATGTGTAGCAGGAATGCGGAGGAACTTCCAGACTGCAGGGTGTGGAGCTGCTGGGTTCTGTTCAGGCTCCTCCCACTAGTGACAGCAGCCGGGTTCTCTGAGCTGCAGGGTCCTAGTGCCCCGAGTTATTCACTAGTTATTACCTTTTAACAAACAGGGAAATCTGTACATCAAAGTGTTGATAATTTTACCAGTTACCTATCATTAAAAAAATAATAAAATAAATACAATTTTAAAAAAAAATTAAAAAAAATAAAGCATACAAAAATAAAAAAGTAAATCATTCAAAAAAAAATGTTTAAAATATGTTAAAAAGGTAATTTTTTACAGAGTAGACACGTACTAGCAACGGTATTATGATTTTTTCCTCCACATTTTAGCACCAATATTCCTCTAAAAAGTTTATTAAATACCTGTAGCATCAGACAGCAGCAGGATCCACATGATAATCTACAAAGGAGTTTTCACTTTGACATTAAAGAGTCTTTTTTGGGTAAATTCTTGTCAAGAAAGCAAAATTAAACTGACCATAAGTCAGTGTTGACAAGCAATAAAAAGAAGAAACTTCAAATACTTTTAATTAATTTTACACGTTATTTAAAAAAAAGAAAAATCTTAAAATCATTCAAAAATGTTAAAAATTGTTAAAAGAGATATTTTTTTTTTTACAGTAAGAGAGTCTACAAAGGAGTTTTCACTTTGACATTAAAGAGTCTTTTACAAAAGAAATTATTGTCAAGAAAACCAAATTAAAGTGATCATAATTCAGTGTTGAAAAGCAACAAAAAGAAGAAACTTTCAATTCTCTTTTAGTTAATTTTACTAGTTAACTATTAAAAAGAAAAAACAAAAATGGAAAAATCTGTAAATTATTCAAAAAGTACTAAAAACTGTTGTTTTTTTTTTTTTAAAAAAAGGTAATTTTAATTTTTTTCCTCCACATTTTAGCACCAATATTCCTCCAAAAAGTTTATAAAACACCTGCAGCATCAGACAGCAGCAGGATCCACGAGAGTCGACGTAGCAGTTTTCTCTTTGACATTAAAGAGTCTTTTTTGGGTAAATTCTTGTCAAGAAAGCAAAATTAAACTTACCATAATTCAATGTTGAAAAGCAACAAAAAGAACAAAGCTTTCAATACTATTTTCACTCGCTATCTATAATTTTAAACAAACAAAAATAAACAGGTAAAATCTGTAAATCATTCAAAAAATATTAAAAAACTGTTTTTAAAAAGGTATTTTTTATTTTTTACTCACATTTTAGCACCAATATTCCTCCAGAAAGTTTATTAAATACCTGCAGCATCAGACAGCAGCAGGATCCACATGAGAGTCAACGAAGGAACTTTTACTTTGACTTTAAAGAATATTTTTGGGTAAAGAAAGCCAAATTAAACTGACCATAATTCAGCAATGAAAAGGAACAAATAGAAGAAACTTCAAATACGCTTTTAATTAATTTCACACGTTATCTAAGAAAAAAGGAAAAATCTGTAAATCATTCAAAAAATGTTAAAAATTGTATTAAAAAAAGGTAATTTTTTACAATAAGAGAGTCTACGAAGGAGTTTTCACTTTGACATTAAAGAGTCTTTTTAAAAATAAATTCTTGTCAAGAAAGCAAAATTAAATTGACCATAATTCAATGTTGAAAAGCAATAAAAAGAAGAAACTTTCAATTCTCTTTTAGCTAATTTTACTAATTAACTATAATTAAAAAGAAAAAACAAAAAATGGGAAAATCTGTAAATCATTCAAAAAATACTAAAAATAGTTTTTAAAAAAAGGTCATTTAAATTTTTTCCTCCACATTTCAGCACCAATATTCCTCCAAAAAGTTTATTAAACACCTGCAGCATCAGACAGCAGCAGGATCCACATGATAATCTAAGAAGCAGTTTTCACTTTGACATTAAAGAGTCTTTTTTGGGTAAATTTAATTAATTAATTAATCAAATTGACCACAATTCACTGTCGAAAAGAAATAAAAGGAAAAAGCTTTCAATCCTATTTTCATTCGTCATCTATAATAAAAAACAAACAAATTAAACAGGTAAAATCTGTAAGTCATTCAAAAAACAGTTAAAAACTGTTTTTAAAAAAGGCAATTTTTAATTTTTTCCTCCACATTTTAGCACCAATATTCCTCCAAAATTTTAATAATCACCTGCAGCATCAGACAGCAGCAGGATTCACATGAGAGTCTAAAAAGCAGTTTTCACTTTGACATTAAAGAGTCTTTTTTGGGTAAATTCTTGTCAAGAAAACAAAACTAAACTAATGCTAAAAAGCAATAAAAGGAGAAAACTGAACATTTTTAATAATCTTTATATTTCTGTAAAATAAGGAGCACAATTTAAAGGACAATTAAATATCTTGGCACCGCACCGCCAAAGAGTTGTGGATCCTACATCTCCCACAATGCACTCTGTCGCCCCCTGGTGGCTGGAGGTCGTCATGTCTCTAAAACCCTCCAGGTGTCAAACACACACAAAAAAAAACCACAGGACGAGCCGAGCGTCAGAAATATACAGACATTTATTTACAAATACGTTTGCATTTGCATAGACATTTAAAATTCCAAAATATAGTTATTAGATATGTAAGTAAACAGATTTAGGAAACGTCATTTTATTTCTTCACGTCGCGTCATTTAGCACAAAGAGAGAGTCGTCTCGCGCCGGAATCAAAAGCTCACAAGCTGCTGTTTCTCATCTTTCATCACATAAATACACATAAATAGGATCCGGCTGCTCCGACGGGCGGCATCGGCTGAGCGGAAAGCAGCCGTCAACAATCACTTCGTCGCACGTTTGGTCTCCGACGTCATTACAAGCATCAAAAATATAGATTCATTTTTGGTTCTTTCTGGAAAAACAACATCTTTTATAATCAACGTATCAAAGTAAGGTTTTATATTAAGGGATATCTGTAGACAACATGACACATCTGGAATTTCACTCAACCCAGCAAGCCCTGCTTTAACCTCATTAGATTATTAACGCTCACCTGAAGACTTCATTATTATTATTACTATTATTGCTGTAAGTGGAGTTTTCTCTTCTTCGGCGTCCTCCGGGTTAGATTTTATCAAACGTAGACATGTGAGGTTATATGTGCATGTATGTGTGACGGTGTAAATCTTTATTTAAGCTAGAAAATATAAAAGTAGGAGTATAGTTTTCCTCTCTGTGCTCTAGTAATTCGTGTAAAAAGTACGTTTGTTCTGCATCCGGGTGTTTTTTTCCCCCGAGGAGACGTTTCGAGGATCCGCCCGTCGCCGTGGAGACCTCCTGCTGTCGAGTCAGACGCTGAATCTTCATCCCGCGAGGATCTGCGGAGGCCAGGGGGGGCGAGCGACCGAGGACGGAGCGACGCCCGGAGCCGAGGCGGGTTTAGACGACGACGCTTTCCGAATTTTTATTTTTGTTTGTTTTTGCTTCCAGGCCTCCGAGATCCTCACAGCAGGAAGTCCGACGGCCCCGGCTTCATGCCTCCGTCTCCTCGGTCACCATGACAACGCATCACTCTTTAAATCCAAACCCCTGATTCGTCCATCATCCTCCGCCTTCCTGATCTCCTTCTGTACAAAGCATCTTTTACAAAATCATCATTAATTTTTTTTTTTTTACATTTTTTTTAACGAGGAAAAGAAAAACAAAATATTACAACAGACTTTGCAAAAATATATCTCCACAGTAGGTTGTTGTTTTGTTGTTGTTTCCGGACAGCGCATCCAGCAAACTACAGTGTGATCTGGCCTCTGCAGCTTCTGAGGATAATCAATAAATTAAAAGCTGAGAGAAAGTGAAAGTGAAAGTGAAAGTGTTTCCTGGAGGAGGAGGAGTCGGTCGACAGCAGCAGCGTAGCATAAAAAAAAAAGGAAAATATAAGCCGTGATGTGCAGATAAAGAGTTTTCCTGAGTTTCTTCACACACAAACTTCCCTCTGGCATCACTTTCTTCTACTTCCACCTACTTTCTATCACTTGCTTTTCCCTCTCGGACACTCGGCTGTTAGGTTTAATCGGGTTTTAAAGAGGCGTCTACGGCTACGTCTCCCTTCAAACTTGTGCTTATAAGTGTGTGGGTTTCTTGGCAGGCGGAGAGCGCGGCGGTAGCTCGGTGATTAGAAATGGCACAGAGAGGCCTTCGGGGACGATCACAGCGGGTAAACGGAGGGATTATCGCTCCGCCGGTTAACGTGCGATTAGCTGGAGAGTCTTCCTTGTCGGTCGGTCGGGAGGCGGGTTGCGGGAGGGAGGGCGAGTCCTGCGGCCCTCCAGCGGAGCCGTCCGAGCGCTAGAACTTCTCGTCGGGGATCACTGTGTGGAACGGGTGGTCCCAGAACGTGGTGGTGATTCCAAAACCTGCACGGAAACAGAAAACGTCATGCAGCACGTGGAAAAACCTCACAGCAGCAACAGTGCAGGATTACGACTCAGTGAGCTTCAGTTTGATCCCAGTTCTGCATCGATTAATCGCGTTTTTGAGCAGATTTTAAAGAAAAAAGTCTAAATTCTCTGATTCCAGCTTCCTAAATGTGCTTTGGGGAACATTTTTACCATATTTTGACATTTTATAGATCCAACAGCTCACTAATTAATCAATAAAACAGTCAACAGATTAACTAATAATGGAAATAATTTCACTATCAGAGGTAGATGTTGTGCAATATTGTAGATTTTACATATATAAATAGCTGGTTACATCTAGATTTTACATGTGAAATATGTAATAATGTCAGAAAGGTATAAAAATCTGACATTATTATGACAAAGGAGTAGAAACAAAGAGAAACAGGTCATTTAGTTTCATTTAAAGATATAATTTTACTCCAGTACTGTGATCTAGAACCATCTGGAGGTACTTTTACTTTACTTACTTCCATTTTATGCCGGTTCTGCATCAATTAATCCACTTTTTATGCAACTTTTTAATGAAAAATAGTCAAAATTCTCTGATTCCAGCTCCTTAAATGTGAATATTTTCTAATTTCTGACATTTTACAGACCAAAAGGTTCATCGATTAATCAATAAAATAGTCAACAGATGAACCAATAATGGAAATAATTTCACATTTCAGAGGTAAATAATGTGCAATATGTATGCAAAATGTATATTGTACATATATAAATAGCTGGTTACATCTAGATTTTACATGCAGAATGTGAAATAATGTCAGAAAAATAACAAAATCTGACATTATTATGACAAAGGAGTAGAAACAAAGAGAAACAGGTCATTTAGTTTCATTTAAAGATATAATTTTACTGTACTGTGATCTAGAACCATCTGGAGGTACTTTTACTTTACTTACTTCTATTTTCTGCCAGTTCTGCATCGATTAATTGCTTTTTTGAGTAGATTATAAAGAACAATATTCAAAATTCTCTGATTCCAGCTCCTTAAATGTGAATATTTTCTAATTTCTGATATTTTACAGACCAAAAGATTCATCAAATAGTCAATAAAACAGTCAACAGAGGAAGCAATAATGGAAATAATTTCACATTTCAAAGGTAGAATGGTGCAATACTGTATATTTTACGTATATAAATAGCTGGTTACATCTAGATTTTACATATGAAACATGTAATAATTTCAGAAAAATAACAAAATCTGACATTATTATGACAAAGGAGTAGAAACAAAGAGAATCAGGTCATTTAGTTTCATTTAAAGATGTAATTTTACTCCAGTACTGTGATCTAGAACCATCTGGAGGTACTTTTACTTCACTTACTTCCATTTTATGCTGCTTCTGCATCAATTAATTGTTAGTAATTATTAATTATTAGTCAAAATTCTCTGATTCCAGCTCCTTAAATGTGAATATTTTCTAATTTCTCACATTTTATAGACCAAAAGGTTCATCGATTAATCAATAAAACAGTCAACAGATGAACCAATAATGGAAATAATTTCACTATCAGAGGTAGATAATGTGCAATATTGTAAGTTTTAATGAAAAATAGTCAAAGTTATAATATTCAAGCCTCTTAAAGGTGAATATTTTCTCATTTCTGACATGTTATAGATCAGAAGGTTCATCGATTAATCAATAAAACAGTCAACAGATCAGCAGATAATAGAAATAATAATACATTTCACATTAATTTTACATTTCAAAGGTAGATAATGTGCAATATCGTCTATTGTACTTCTACAAGTTCTGTGATCTGGTACCATTTGAAGGAACTTGCTTACATTCTATCATGGAGCTGCATCGATTTATTACTTAGTTGTCAACTATTGATAATCGATAATTGGTTTGAGCAAGTTTTTAAGATGAGATAGTCTAAATTTTCTGGTTCCAGCTTCTTAAATGTGAATATCTTCTAACTTCTTTGCTCCTTTATGACGGCAAACTGAATATTTTTGGATTGTTTACTAAACTTTCGTCATCTTGAGTTTTGGGAAACACTTTGAACCGTTTTGTGGCATTTTATAGACTCAATAACTAACCGATTAATCGATAAAATAGTCACCAGATGAGGTAATTTCACATTTCAGAGGTAGTAATGTGCAGTATTGTATATCGTACATGTAAACAGGTAGCAGCTCTCACCTGCTCTCTGGTGCTCAAAGTGGTGTTTGACGTGGTAGGCCTTCAGGCCGTACATGTACGAGCCTCTCTTTGGCGAGCCGTAGTGCAGGTAGTAGTGGATCATGTCGTAGACCACGTAGCCGCAGAGGCCTCCGACGAACACCGAGACGCCGAGGACCTCCGGCAGCGTCTTGCACAGGATCATGTAGAAGCTTCCCACCACGATGGCGGCGATTCCGGGAGGGAAAACCAGCCGGGAGCCGTCAAACGGAGACTGTGGGGGAAGAAGTGGATTTAGTTTTTAACACTAATCAGTCCCTCCAGGAATTCTTGATGCTGCGATCACAACAATTAACATAAATTCAACCAATCTCCATGAATTCTGCGCGACCTTGGAATTTTGTCCAATCACCGCCACTTTTCCGCAATTTTGTCCCGCCTCCCGTGAGTTCCACCAATCACAGCAGTCCCCAGTAATGCACGTACGTCACCGGATCCACTTCCTTGTTTATGGTTTGAAGATACAGATGCAACAAAAACTACTGCAAAACAATCCCCTGATGTTCTTCACCAAAGCGGAGCTAAACTGTTTTCACCCCGTGGAATATTGAGGTGGAACACAAACCAAAACCATCCACTGACAAACACTTTTCTACCGTAAACATATCAGGAGAATGGGTGAAACCAGCGGACCACAGACCAGACAAACCACCGTGATGAAGCTGCTGCATCCAGATCTGTGGCAGCACTGAAACAATGAAGGTCAGTTAGATTCATTAACTGACGTGACGAGCTGTGAGCGTGTGTGTGTGAACACGCGTGTGCCAGGATGTGAAATTAACTTTTTAGACTTTTAACATTTAATGAATTAAACAAAACAAAGAAATAAACGCAACTTTTTAGCATTTTTTACTGTCTCCCGCAATTTTATCGCAACAAATACGCTTAAAACATCACAATTTTTTAGAAAAGCTGCCGTGAATTCAGACATTTTAGGAGCAACAATCTGGAAAAACGCCCAAGAAATCCTGGAGAGACTGACTAACAGTCAGAAATGATTTGTGTCCGTTCAAGGACGCAAATGCAAGAAGCTATTTGGACGCATCGGTGACAGCTTCACACTGTTGGCTGTTGTTCTGTCACGTTTTTACTCACTGTGGCCTCGTTTTTCTCTGCAACATAAAGTCCTGCAGCTCCATGGAAACAGAACAACCACGACTAGAAGGAGAGAGGACTCAGACGTGTTCTTTTGTGCAGAATGACGCACTCATAATGCCATAAATCAGAAAAAAAAGGTGAACAAAAAAACATTTTACCAAGAAACTATCTCACGAGCTCGAGACAATTCCCTGTTTGTTCACTGCAGGCGCAAAACAGACCAGCAGTTCACCTCGACATGCTCGTCTGAAAATGATAATACAGGAAAGATATTAACAGATTCGGACTTCCAGCATCAATAACTCATTAGCGACACGTTGTCAAAACACAACCGATGCCTCTTTCCATCGTTGTCAGGTAGACAATGTGCTACAAGCCCAGCCTTATCAACAGTAGCTGTCTTTCAGGCTGCAGAAACACACCAATGGCGCCTTGCATGGAAGCTCAGTCGCCATTGGTGTGTAAATGGGTGAAAGCAAAAGACATCGTAAAGCGCTTTGGAACCACTAAGATGGAAAAAGGTGCTGTATAAGTGTAGATCATTCCCCATTCAAGGGTTGCAATTTTTTTGTAAAATAAATGGCAAACTAAATCCGACTTTTATTGTTCTTTTTTAACGATTTACAGCTGTAATAACTGTGTCCTGCTGCACAGAAGGCATTTCGTTCCGTTTCCATAGAGGTGCAGGACTTTATGCTGCAGAGAAAAATGAACAAACAGTGAGTAAAAACACACCCAGAGACCGCTCGAGGCTCAAATCTTAGGTCCTCAAGAATGTTTTAAAACTCCCCACTAGCCTGACAGTCGCAGCAGCTGCATGTTTGATATCATTTTGAGACACAGGTGCAGACAAAGCGACACGTTCTGCTCTAACTGTTGGTAAAACCTGACGTGCATCCAGCTCAGAGAGGCTAAGAGTGAAGCTGCGGTTGGCGTTCGTCACCCCCTGCTCCCGTCCTACCTTGTGGTGCTGTCCGTGCAGCAGGAAGTGCAGCATGATGAGGTAGTAGTTGTGGGCCGGCGGCTTCATGTGGAAGACGAAGCGGTGGATGCAGTACTCGATGAAGGACCACAAGAACCAGCCGAGCAGGAACAGCGGCAGGAACATGTACTTACTGATGGGGACGGACAAGTCTGAGGACACAGCATGCACAAAATTACACCAATTTTCCTATATAATGAACATTTTTACATTTCACGCTCATATTTTTCTATTTATGTTTATATTTTCAGGACTTAAGACTTTAAATATAATGTGTAAATTTTCCTCTCAGGGATCAACAAAGTGTTTCTGGTTCTGACGTCGACACTCGACGACGTGATGATGAAGATGAAGATGGCAACAAGCAAAGCTGCAGGACCGTGTGCATGAAAATGTGGATGAAGCAAAGCATAAAACACATGGAAGTCTTTATTTGTGCTTCCAAAACCACATTTTCATTTTGTCTGTTCATCAGATCAAAACTCAAAGCAGAACATTCTTTACAACCAGCAAATGATTATGAATTGATTATTTATAATTTATTAATTTATAATAAATAAATCACAAATTATGAAATCTTATATACAATTAAATTAATTATTTATATTAAATTATATTAAACGGTATAATTTCAGTTATATTTCAGTTCAATTTAATTTATAATAATAATTTATAATAATTAATTAATTTTCCATCAAAGTAAATAAACCAGCTGATTGTTGCAGCTGTAAAAAAAAACAACAAAATTAATTAAAATAAATTAAAAAACATCAGGTTTAATTGGTCAATCTGTTGCATGTAACATATAATGACTTTATTTTTGTCTGAGCTGGTTTTGTATTTATATTGAATGATATTAAATAAGCATAATACTAGTAGTATAATATTAAATTATATTAAACTATATACAATTCATTTATAATTTGTATTAATAATAATTTTTAATTAATAAATTAAAAGGATCAGTTAATTGTTGCAGCTGCAAAAAAAAGTTAAAAAATAAATTTTAACTGCTTAATTTGTTGATTTTCTGCAGCTTATTAGGATCCAGGTCACATTATTAACTTATAATAACTGTGCTTTTTTTGATTTTTAGATTATATTAAATAACAACATTAAATTATATTAAAAAATTATGTTAAATCATATTAAACTAAATACATTTATTTATAATAATTTATAATTAATAAATTAATTTTCCATGTAAAATAAGTGAATCAGTTAATTGTTGTAGCTACATTAAAAAAAAATCAGTTTTATTGGTTAATCTGTTGATTTTCTTATCGGGATCCAGCGTCATTACTATTATTATATAGTAATATAATTATGTGTACTGTATTTTGTCTGAGCTGAATTTCCATCATATTGTTTAAACTACAGTCTGTGTGCATTTAAAGCGTCTTAAATTAAACTAAAACATCAACTCGTTATATCTGGTTTGTTTCTGCTGCTTTTTTATGCCAATCTCAGCCAAAACACACAAAAACACATAAACGTCCTGCCTTAATTCACCTGTAAGTTACCAGGAGGAGACGTTACCTTCTGTGTATGATAAATATTATATGTCCTGCAGGCAACAGTCTGTGTTTTAATACCGTCTATGAACAGGAGTGTTACCTGAAGTCAGCTCTATCCTGGTGGTGCCCTTTGCCAGGGTGGTGAAACAATACCAGCTGAGATAAAACACAATCGGAAGCCAAACCACTGGAACCCAGTACCTGAGAAACAAAACACAGAGCAGCTCAGTCGCAGCCTCGTCTGTCGTGACAATCAATTTAATCTGAGCCACATTTTGCTGCCGTTTCCTGCTGCATCATGAGCTGCAGGATGCAGCCCGGAGATAAGAGTGGAAGTGAAAAACGGACCTTCTCCTTTCTAGAAACAGACACCAAAGTCTGAAAGCAGCAGCTGTTTTAGTTAGTCGACCTCCACGGCTGCTAGTTTAACCGAGCGGAGCTGCTTCAAAGGGAATTTCTAACGGGAGGTTATTTGTTATTGAATCCTCTGAACCCAGAACCTGCCGGCAGCTTTGAAAGAACGTTGTTTATTTTAAAAAATCAGCAAAATTGAGCCTTTTATCGGAGCCAGAAGCTGTAAAAGCCAAAAGAAAAGTCAGATTTTCTTGATTTTTTTAGGTTATAATTGTGTCATACAGCACAGAAGACGTTTCAAGTTCTCAGTTCTTGAACACTCATTTGTGACCAAATCTAAGCTTAAAATTATATTTAATCAAAATCGTTTTATTCTACATGTCTCATTTAAAATTTCGTGAAAAATAAGGCTTTTGGTCTGTCTGGGTTCTGCGAAAAACACTAAATTCTGTGTTGCCTGATGCAACTGGGAAGCCATTATAGACTCAGCTGTGTCCAACGGTCACGTGGCAAAAAATCTGGAACTTTTGTGCTAAACTCGGTTGAACTGCAGGCTGTGTGCAAACATGGAAACAGATTAAACATGTAAGTAGTAAAATATCTATAACATGTAAAACGTTCGCTCTGTTCAGATTCTGTAAAAAACATAAAATTCTGTGTTGTCTGATGGAACTGGGAAGCTTTTATTGACTCAGCTGTGTGCAACGGTTACGTGGCAAAAAAATCTGGAACTTTTGTGCTAAATTCGGTTGAACTGCAGGCTGTGTTTAGACCGAGTGGACAAATATGGAAACAAACTGAAAATATAAGTAGTAAAATATCTATAACATGTAAGGCGTTTGTTCTGTCCAGATTCTGTAAAAAACACTAAATTCTCCATTCTCTAGTGCAACTGGGAAGCCATTAATGACACAGGTGTGTACAACGGTTACGTCGCAAAAAATCTGGAACTTTTGTGCTAAACTCGATTGAACTGCAGGCTGTGTGCCAATATGGAAACAGATTAAACGTGTAAAATATCTTTAATATGTAAAGTCAACATTTTACTCCAGCATTTGCAGAACCTGTGGAAAGTTAGAAAATGTTTTACATGTTGATTCCATTTTTTTTTTTAATTTTTTGGTAAAATAATTTTTTTAAAAATTCAGCTTTTTCCTTCTATTTTTATGATTTATGGTGTTATAACTGTGTCAAACGGCCCTGAAGACATTTCTGAGTTCTCTCTACTTCCAGTCATGGTTGTGCCGTTTCAATAAAAGGTGCAGGACTTTATTTTGTAGTGAAAAATGAGCCTGCAGTGCGTAAAAATGAGAAAACGCAGCAAAAAACAACAAGAAGCTGCTTGGAGTTCAGAGGGTTAATCATGCAACGCTGTGTTCAGATGAAATTTGTCACATTTATTTTGAAGGTGGGTGATAATTTTTCACTTAAACCATCTTAATTAAGTTTAAATTATACATGTCATTTTGCTGAAACTGCAGTAAATGAACAAAGGTATAATATCTGAGAGACAAAGAGCCTCCTGTCCTACCAGGAGGTTTTGGTGCTGGCCTCCATGAAGGGGTTTCCAAACAGCCTGATGGGTCTGTCGACTGGCTGGTGAACCCAGGCGTCGTACTTCTCTCCCAGGTGACCCACCTGCCAGGCCAGGGGCTTCCTCCAGTCCACCAGATCCTGCAGATTAAAACCAACCAGACGTCAGTTAGTTCAACACATCCTGGAGAGAACCTGTTTGTTTAATCCAGCAGGTGGCAGCAGAGAGTCAAAAACCACCCAGCTGGAACCAGGAAGTGTCTGCAGCGGAGTTCATTTGCGAGTGCGTGAGCCTCTGCAGGTTCCCTCACCGAGTTATTGCCACAATTAAAGATTTCCAATGAGTCCAAAGGCCAGAAGCTGCTTTTATAAGCTCTTTACAGGCTCCTCGGTCACAGCAGCACGAGAGACGTTCAGGTTTATACTCAGCTTTATAACTTGGACAGGACTGTTTCGGGGGGGGAGGCTGATCTCAGTTATAACTTATTTATGACGAGGAGATGATCCATGAGTTATACTGTTTTACCTCTCAGGAATCATATAATCCTGCAGCTCTAAACGATGCTTCCCGTCCACGTGACGCCGCTTTGTTTATGAGGACTTTGGTTTCTGGCACACTCACCTGATTTACAGGTGACAAAGTGTCGATCACAAAGCTCCATTTAGACTCAGAGGAATCCAGAGACGACTGAGACACACAAAGAGCAGCTATTGTGTTTTACATCTTCACCTTCACAGCAAGAAAAACACAATAAAAACACTTCTCAGCATGTGACGGTTATCCAACACAGAGCTGGAGTCTTTATCGCCTCCTTTTAATCATTACAAAGTTATAAAGGCAGCTTAATCTGTCTTAGATGTAAAAACATACTCCTAGAGATCAGCCGAGTGGTTTTTCAGCAGCTGCAGCGTCGATTTGTCACATTCAAAGTGTTTATGTTAGAAAAGGAGGATGCAAATCAGTGACGCAGAACCAGATAATTTCCCATTTTTCCTCCATGCTTTCATTTTCTCTCGTCAAAACCGGCATCATTCGTGATTTCAGCCGGAAAAACTAATCGATCTGCAGCTTGGTGACGCTGCAGTTGATTGTCTGTCACGTCTGGCTCCGGATTTAAACTGTGGTTTAGCAAATTCAAGCCGCCCTCGTTGTTTGACGGCGACACTTTCGATGGCATTTTACGTGCTAAAGCTCCATCACATGCTTTCAGTCTATTGCTCTGTGAATATTCAACTAAAGCTCAACTTTGAAAAACATTATAATGCAAATTAAATCAGAGCATCTCCCAAAATAACACTGTAACTGGATGTCTGGAGCCGCCCCAGTCATTAACGTTTGTTATGCTAGTAGCGGCTAACGTAGGGGAGCTTTTTCCATTGTCAAACTTGCAGTCTGTAGATTCTGAGAACTGAGGAAATTCACAAACTTCACACACTGAGAAAGTGAAACTAACAGCATCTATATTTAGTACACAAGCTGATAGACCGTAGAAAGTACCTCAGTATCGAAACTTTGCACATATATACGCCTGCTAGGTCAAATATAGCAAACAGTCTCTGCAACTCACTGATTGCATTTTCTTTTCTGGCTTATAATCACACACTCATTTGTTGTTTTTTTTTTAAAATTTTGTGATTGAATTTCATGTTTTTTTCTGTGTCCAGGTGGACTTCTGAACAAATTCTCATTCGTTAGTGTTACTTTCATGAGGAGAAAAGCTCTACATCAACAGACTTCCGGGATTAATCCATTATTTCTAGCGGCAGGAGGAACAAACTGCCCTTGAACGCACCTTTAAACTGGTCCAACCTAATGGAGAGTAGGGGTGGAACAATACACCGAACTGTTCGATACAGGCACTGTGTATGGTAGAGAGGTGTACCGCGGTATGAAATGTTAAGACTAGTGAGAATGGCCAATGTGCAGAATTGTTTTAATTGTGAACCTCGTAGTTGTGTTGGACCTTCTCCATCTCGAATGAACAGTATTGAGGAACTAAAAACAAGTAGGAGTTTCCAGGGGAACACAGGATGTGACGGATCGTTTATTCTCCTGCCGGTCATAGACATATATACGTAGACGCCGCATTGACTGTGGAGGGACGTGCCTAAAGCTCCGCCATCTTGGTACAGGGCTAGCAGAGGGGGGAGTGAATGTAAGTCTATGGAGGTAAGAGGTACTCCACAATCTTAAAGTAGAATTATTCACTGAATTTTTGACCGATTTCCAAACGGTTTGGTTTGTTCAAACGTCACACATGTAGCTTTGACACAGGATGTTTGGATGCTTTTGTTCTATTTATGTCTGCCTGTCCGTCCTCCATGTCTGACGTTTGTAACAAACAATATATGTTGACAACTGATGGATTTATGATCACTTTTATAGTGCAGACATGTCATTCCTCTGTAGACGTAATGCACTGTAGGGGCGAGTGGCACTGTACCAAGATGGCCGCCGCGTAGGCACGTTGGCTCCAATCGGCAGCGGCGGTCAACGCGGCGTCTACGTATATATGTCTATGCTGCCGGTGCTTCTGTGGCTAATGCTAATGGATGGCTAATGGTAACAGCTGGAAGACGCTCCGCCGTGGTTAAAACCACCCGTCTGGGATCACTTGGGTTTCCTGGTAAAGTATGAAAAAGGAGTAAAACAAGTGGACCAGACCAAAGCTGTAAGGAGCTCCAAACGTGGAGAAAGTATGGTGTTTATTATCGGTCATAACTCTGGTTTTACTTGGCCGATCAACACAATTCAAAGACTGGTAGATAGTTAGAAATCCACACTTTGGACACAAGTTGAAACAGAGACTCAACGAGGCTTCATCTTGCTGCTACGTCATCTTAAATCGCCGGCAACTCCAGAGGGTTCCGTACCGAAATGTGATTTTTGTGCACCGCTACGCCCCTTATGGAGACTGTTAGGTTTAACTTATTTAGTGAGCTTTTACTCGAAATTGGCTCCAAATTAAGTGAAACCAAGTCAAAGAAGTCGTCGGCGTGGCTGCGATTTCTTCAGAAAGTTGACTTTGTGCATCACAGCTCCTCAAACATGTCAAAACCATCTAACAACAAACACGCTAACTTTAAATGATTTAATAAGCTGCATATAGTCGCTTTTTATGTTGATTTAGAAATAATTTAGGCCACTAAGGCTGCAGGTAGAGTGAACTCAGGGCCACTTAATCTAGATATAATGTGCAGATCTCACTTGTGGTTAAAAACCAATCAAAGGGCTCAAGAGTAGCTACCTTTTCAAGCTCTCTTTGGTTGATTACAGCCGTAAATGTGGGTGTAGAGTGGCAGCGTCATACCAAAAAGACACTCTACAAACTCAAGTTTTGTTGCCTCCAAAATTAAAATCAACTTATAGAAACTGTAGAACTGCACAATAAAATGAAGCACAGACTGCATCGAGATCAGCTGGAGTCTCGTTTCGACAAGATTCGTTCCGACAACAGACTTGGTCGAGCATCGAAAGTGCTGCAGCTGCTTTTCAGTAAACACGAATTCTGTCTGGCCTTTAGTCTTGTGAAAGAAAAAAGAAGTGAAATCGCCTCCGTCACATGGTGGTTAGACACGCCAGCGGGGGGAGGAACTTCCCACAAACCGGCGATGATATCTAGAAATAAGGTGGAAGATGACACTGAGGCGCTATCATCAGTTGCATAATAGATGACTTAAAGCTGAGATCATTAGATTATAGTGGAACTTACTGATACGGAACAATGAGGAGTTCAGATTAGATCTCAAAGATTGGAGGTGTCATGAACTTGAGCCCGACGCTTCGCTTGTTTCGATGCAAATTTTGAGATGTTTTCCAGCATTATCAATAAATAACTGACTCATTAATTACAGAAACTGAGCACAGTAGATATATTAAGGATGTCCTAGTTGATCCCAGTTTGTTTTAAACACATGCGCTCTGGTCGGAGGTCATTAAGCACCACATGAGTCTTTGTCATGGTGCCCCTTTACTAGCTAAACCCCCACAATGCTCTCTGCCTGCTAACATGAAACTGCCCGAGTGATCAAATCCTCTGGTCTCAGCAGTATTAAGCAGTAAATAATAATAATAATAATGCATTGGTTTTATATAGCACTTTTCTAGGCACTCAAAGACTCTTTACATTGCATTATTCATTCACTCCATACTCGATGGTGGTAAACTACGTATGTAGCCACAGCTGCCCTGGGGTAGACTGATGGAGGCCAGGCTGCCAGTCTGCTCCATCAGCCCCTCCAACCACCACCAACCACTCACTCTCACACTGCATCCACCCAGGCTTCCCCTCACGGTCTCCCATCCAGGTACCTACCAGGCCCAACCCCACTTAGCTTCCCAGATCTGACGGGATTGGGCATCCACAAGGCGGTATGGTCACTGTAAGAGGCTCCACCTGGTGGAACAACCAGGCACTGCTGCTGCCTACGATACATTTTATATCAACAATACAGGTTTTCTCCATCTTTTGGCGTTTGTTGAGCTTCGTTACACTCTACCTTCCAACACTGTATTTCAGATTTTGCACAACTTGAGCTTTACAACAAAGTTCATGACCACCTACAGAACAGAAGTAACAGCTTTTGGACGCTGAAATGCAATTTAATTTTAAATGCATTGGAGTTATTCAGTTGTCAAGCATATACATTGGATCGATCCAGTCCAATTAACTGAATTCATTTATAACAAAAATTAATAGCACAATAGACAATTCCAGTTTGCCTTAAAGCTCCAGTCAGAGGTCATTAATCAGCACACAAGTCTTTGTCATGGTGCCCCTTTACGCATAAACATTGGGTTGATTTTCATTACTTTAATGTTCTTGTAAGTGTGTATTATTCAGGAAAATGGTATAGACTGGGGTATATTTACTCCTGCAGCCAACTTAGAATCGTCAGTTAACCCACCATGCTCGAAAAACCACAGGAAACCCACACAGGAACAGCGAGAACATGCAAGTTTCAAAGGAAAACCCCAAGTTCAGACCTCAAAAGTACAAACCACTGCACCACCTGCTTTTAGGTCAGCGGTGATGTCCTGTTTCACTTGTATTGTTAAAGCAGTTTCCATGATGTGCCTCAATAAACACGAGATTTATTGTGATTTGTGTTAAATTAGCACCAGTTTCTTGCTAATTTCATGTTCAAGTATATGTATGGGGACATGCAGTCAGGACACATCATCATTTTGGTCCGTCAAAATAGCAAAGAACTGCAAGCTTGGGTTGCCACACATCAAATTCTACTGATGTTAGAAGCCTTAAAAGTTGGTGAAATGTCAAACAAAGACTGTATTTTTAGCAGAAAATATGTAAACATTCATAGACATACACTTGCAGGAACTTTCAGGGGCCCCAATACCAACTTCGATTGACAATTTTGCCCTTTTTCCCCATTTTCAAGGGCTAATAATAAAAAATGTGGCCTCTGCTGGAGCCATTCAAGTATTTAGATCTGCTAAAAACTATTTTGACTGTGTCCTCACCAAATTTAACAGCTGTGGGAGGTTTATTTCTGGAGATATTGGACACTTGAAATGGCTTCCCATGTCTAAAAAACAAATTCTCAAAATTCAGCCACTTAAACTGAAGTTTAGGAGTCCAAAATTACAAATATGCAAACTCTATTGAAGCAAGAGGCCTTAAAAGCTGGTGAAATGTCAAACAAAGACTGCATTTGTAGTAGAAAATATAGATACATCCATATATATACACTTACAGGAACTTTCTGGGGCCCAAATACCAACTTCGATTGAGAATTTTGCCCTTTTCCCCCAATTTCAAGGGCTAATAATAACAAATGTGGCCTCTGCTGGAGCCATTCAAGTATTTAGATCTGCTAAAACTATTTTGACTGTGTCCTCACCAAATTTAACAGCTGTGGGAGGTTTATTTCTGGAGATATTGGACACTTGAAATGGCTTCCCATGTAAAAAGAACATAAAATTCAGCCACTTAAACTGAAGTTTAGGAATCCAAAAATACAAATATGCAAACTCTATTGAAGCAAGAGGCCTTAGAAGTTGGTGAATTGTCAAACAAAGACTATTTTCAGCAGAAAATATGTATTTATCCATATATATACACTTACAGGAATGGGGAAAAAGGGGCCCAATACCAACTTCAATTGAGAATTTTGCCCTTTTCCCCCGTTTTCAAGGGCTAATAATAAAAAAAAAGGTAGTCTCTGCTGGAACCATTTAATTATTTAGATCTGCTAAAAACTATTTTGACTGTGTCCATGCCAAATTTAATAGCTATGGGAGGTTTATTTCTGGAGATATTGGACACTTGAAATGGCTTCCATGTAAAAAAACATGAAATTCTCCAAATCCAGCCACTTAAACTGAAGTTTTGGAGTCCAAAATTACAAATATTCAAACTCTATTGAAGCAAAAGACCCTAAAAGTTGGCAAAAATGTCAAATAAAGACTATTTTAAGTAGAAAATACACAAACATCCATATATATACACTTACAGGAACTTTCAGGGGCCCCAATACCAACTTTGATTGAGAATTTTGCCCTTTTTCCCCATTTTCAAGGGCTAATAATAAAAAATGTGGCCTCTGCTGGAGCCATTCAAGTATTTAGATCTGCTAAAAACTATTTTGACTGTGTCCTCACCAAATTTAATAGCTGTTGGAGGTTTATTTCTGGAGATATTGGACACTTGAAATGGCTTCCCATGTAAAAAGAACATAAAATTCAGCCACTTAAACTGAAGTTTAGGAATCCAAAAATACAAATATGCAAACTCTATTGAAGCAAGATGCCTTAAAAGTTGGTGAAGTGTCAAATAAAGACTATTTTAAGTAGACAATATATAAACATCCATATATATATATATACACTTACAGGAACTTTCTGGGGCCCCAGTACCAAATTCGATTGAGAATTTTGCCCTTTTTCCCCATTTTCAAGGGCTAATAACAAAAAATGTGGCCTCTGTTGGAACCATTGAATTATTTAGATCTGTTAAAAACTATTTTGACTGTGTCCTCACCAAATTTAACAGCTGTGGGAGGTTTATTTCTGGAGATATTGGACACTTAAAATGGCCTCCAACATCTAAAAAACACGAAACTCTCAAAATCCAGCCACTTAGGCTTAGTTTAGGAGTCCAAAATTACAAATATGCAAACTCTATTGAAGCAAGAGGCCTTAAAAGTTGGTGAAATGTCAAACAAAGCCTGTATTTTTAGTAAAAAATATAGATACATCCATATATATACACTTACAGGAACTTTCTGGGGCCCCAGTACAAACTACGATTGAGAATTTTGCCCTTTTTCCCCATTTTCAAGGGCTAATAATAAAAAATGTGGCCTCTGTTGGAACCATTCAAGTATTTAGATCTGCTAAAAACTATTTTGACTGTGTTCTCGCCAAATTTAATAGCTGTTGGAGGTTTATTTCTGGAGATATTGGACACTTGAAATGGCTCCCCATGTAAAAAGAACATAAAATTCAGCCACTTAAGCTGAAGTTTTGGGTCCCAAACTACAAATATGCAAACTCTAAATAAAATCTAGGATGGCGATGCAGCACCAGTACTGCTGATTTCCCTGGTAAATGTTAATAACAATAATTCAGTGTCTCCTCATGCAACCAGCAGGCGAACTAGGTCGCGCAGGAAGACAGATGAAGATGACAGTTTTTGCATTTTGCAATTACCAGGTGACAAAAGACAAAAAGAAAGCTGACCACGTGCATTTGTGAAGACATACCTCGCATACCTGAGTGCGACGCAGGTGAGATGTGGTGCAACACAGGTGAATACAGGTGAGCAGCGAGGCCTGCTCTACCGGTCTGTCCACATTGACCTGCCTTTTGTTTTTAAATTAGCATTAAGGGGAGACAAACAGCAGAGTTGCACAAGTTGAAATCAAACCACACCGTGAAGGGAGTGTCCGAGGCGAAGGGTTTACGTTACCGCGACAACCACCCGTGTAAAATGGAGATAGAAGGCGATTTTATAGCTGTCAAGGCTTTGTGAGGGCTAACAAGGCGCGGCGAAGGTGTGGTTTTAAAGTTGACAGCATCGTATCCAGCGCACGGGGCGAGCGAGACGGACTGGTTGAATCCGTCATCGTCGCATTTCTGCCGTGCAAAGAGCTGGCATGCGGCCCGATGGGGGAAAAACAAAAACTTAAATGAATGAATGAGTCTCTGCTTGCGAGGTTTCTACACTCACAGGAACGTAAAATCACCGAAACATACACAACAGAATTTATGAGTCACAGGAGAAAACTAACAGTAGACAGAAATGCATTGTGATTAGATAAAACTAACATTTTTACTCACTGTGAGATCTTTTTTTACTGCTATATAAAGACTCATACATCAGGTTTTTGCTGCCGGTTCGTGTTACTATATTTTTCTTAGTTTTTTGTCTTTTTTGCTGCTTTTTATTTAATTCTCTTCCCTTGTATTTAATGAACACTGTCATAAAAATTGCGTACATTAATATTTCTACTAAAACCAGCATTGGTGATGACTGTTAACTGGGTGCTCCTGTTTCATTTTTCCTCACTGTGGACTCATTTTTAACTGCAATATAAAGTCCTGCACCTCTATGGAAACAGCACAGCCATGACCAGAAGGACAAGGAACTTATAAATGTCTTTTGTGCAATATGACACAATTAAAACGCCATAAATCATAAAAAGGACAAAAACTAAAGCTTAATTTCTCTGAGATTTATTCTACAAATATTGAAAAAACTTGGATTCAACATCTACAACATTTTTCCAAGCGCCCATAAATTTGATCAACACTGAAAAAAATGGCTATAGATATACAGACGTAAGATATTTTACATTTTTAGTTTGTTCCCATGTTTATTTCCTCACTACTATTTGAACACACAGCCTGCAGTTCAACCGAGTTTTGCACAAAAGTTCCTGAGTTTTTACCGCGTCACCGTTGGACACAGCTGAGTCAATCATGGTTTTCCAGTCGCACTAGTGAATGTAGAATTTTGTGTTTTTTACAGAATCTGAACAGACCAAATTGTTTTCATGTTATAGATATTTTACTACTTACACTTTTAATTTGTTTCCATATTTGTCTGTGCTTTTATTAACACAGCCTGCAGTTCAACCGAGTTTAGCATAAAAGTTCCAGATTTTTATCTCTGCGAGGGAGGTTCTGTTTTTGTCTGCGTTTATCTGTTTGTCTGTCTGTCTGTTAGCAACTTTACGTAAAAAGTTCTGAATAGATTTTGATAATAATAAATGATTTTGAGCTACGTCACTAAAGGCTTCTCAGATGCAGACTCTGGAAAAAAATCTGCAAATGCTTTACATGCTGTAGATATTTTACCTTTTACATTTTAAATTTGCTTCCATATTTGCCCGCTTGGTGTGACACAGCCTGCAGTTCAACCGAGTTTAGCAGCCAACTTCCTGAATTTTTGCCATGTCACTGTTGGTTCCAGCTGAGTCACTGTTAGCTCCTCAGATGCACAGAGAAACGCAGAATTTTGTGTTTTTTGCAGAATCCAATTAGAGAAAATGCTTTATTTTTGGTGAATTTTTAAACGAGACATGCAGAATGAATCGATTTTGATGAAATATCCCGATTTTTAACTTCAGATCTGGTCAACCAAACTTCCTGTCACAGATGAGTAGTTCAGGGATTGCTGGGAAATTCGAAATCTAGATTCAGTTGCACAGTCGAATCTCAGAGCACCACTGTGGGCACTTTTAAGCCAATTAAAAAAGCAGAGTTGCACAACTTGGAGAAGAACATTTGTTGGGTTTGCAGCCAAAAGGTGGCGTTCAAAGGCACTAAAACGTCCAAATGAGGCATAACAGGAACAGAAAGAGGCATTTAAATTAATGATCACCATTACTTGGGGAATGATTATTGCTTTCATGATTGTGACAGATCAAATGACAGAGAGAAATGCAGAATTTTGTGTACCAAATGGTGTATTTTTGGCAAATTCTTTAAAGGAGACATGTAGCATAATTTGATTTAGATGACTTATCAGGATTTTTAAGCTTAGGTTTGGTCGATTTTCCCGATTGAACAGCACGTTGCAGTACAACTCTCTGTGTTTTTACGGTCTCTGATAAATGGTGAAAACTTTGACGATTCTTTAAAAACAACAAATCCGCTGGAGGGTTTTCAGGCCTCGTCCACATGTAGCCGGTATCTCACAAAACGAAGACATTTTCCTAGGATTTTTCCTGTCATCCACACGAAAACGCAGATTTATGGCATTAAAAACGATTCTTTGAAGATCTGCGAATCCTCCGTTTATGCGTCTGCATGTGGACGTCAATAACCGGAGTTTTGCATTTCGAAACGTCACTGCCTGCAACTAAACATGTTCTGACGTCACATATGCGACCTGTGTTTACATTGGGAAACAGTATGGACGCCCTCACAAGGTTTTTGGTGCCGTTTCTTGTACAGGCGCTTTTTTTCTTGCTTGTTTTTACCAGATACTGTTTCACGTTCAACAACACAGGCGAAGGACGACGTTAAGGACGGTTATTTCCCATCACTTTGCCGGAAGCTTGCTCTGATTGGACAGGATTTGGGGAACTACTGCCCCCTAAAGGTCTGGCATGCTGATGAATGTGCTTAAAAATGCAGTTATGCGGTTAGATGGATGAATGTTTTTCTAAAAACAAGGTGGTGTGTATGTAAGTTCTTTCTAGACGCAGGAGGCAGGATTTTCTGTTTTATAAAACCCCGGCTGCATGTGGACGAGTCCTCAGGTTCCGAGGTTTAAGGGGACAGTTTAAGGATTCGGTTTAGGATCAAACTGTCCAGAGATTCTATTGTTGTTTCGTCTTTTGTGTGCTTTTGCTTGTTTGCCCTGCAGTGTGAGAACTCCGGCGTGCGCAAACAAACACGGAGGGTTTCGGATCGAGGCGGGTTGAACGACCTGTCGGCCGTCGGCTCTTCCTTCATCCCCGATCGCCCAAACACACTCGTAATGTTTGCTCTCATTCCCGTCCGCTGCACAACGTAATCCTGCACGGTTTCAACAGCTGGATGTGGAAACTCTCTCTCCGTCAGACACACAAACACACCTTGTCCAGGTCCACGGAGCTGCAGCGGCTGTACGGGGAGTTCTCGTCCTCGTCCACCGCCGTCTTCTCCGCCGTCTTTCCGTCTGTCTGGTCGCTGGTTGTCCTCCTCTCTCTCAGAGTCTGCAGGGAAAACAAGACCAAAGCATGAATGCTGTGTCGTTTCTACAGGATAATAAGCTTAAAGATGCACGAATACAGAACAATTAATGTTTATTTTCCAGTTGTGGCCGTTCTGCTTAATATCAAAGCTCCGTTAACAAGTTATACCAGCGCTAGTGGCACATTTTCCACCTCTAAACCTCCATATAGCTAAAACAACATCTACAACCGGCCTCCTCGTCTCCTTTTCTTCAGCTACAACCTTATTTATCACCATCAGTCGCTGCTCTGACGCGGTGTTTAGTTTATCAAACCCGTCGCACCAGCTCGTCCTTTCAGCGGCTAATGCTGTGTTTTCTTGGCGAGAAAAGGCGCGAAAAGCCAAGACTGGGTTCTTTCAATACCCTGAGCGACAGACGCGACCGATTTAAGGTTCACATAATCCACGTTAAGAGACGCACAGGGCACAAACAGCAACACCAGTACGAGGGCATGACTGTGCACAAATCGGAGTGTTTTCGTGAATGAAGCCAACAAAGGGATCCTCTGTACGGCTGTAGACTCACTAGAGGACAATACGGTGTTCTGTATGGAGCTTATCTGCACGGAAATACAGGAAGTCAGTCAGTGAAAGTCAAGAAAATCCATATTTTTAATTGAAATCTATGAAAGAAACGTCCTTTTTAATTTTTTACATTAAAAGATCAACTAAAAGCTGTATTTTTATTTGTTTATGTTGGATTTTCTAATAGATTAGGATGCAAAATGCCAACAAAAGGACTTAAACCAACTTTTACAAGCTTCCTGTTTCATTATTGATGCAATATATGTAATATTTAAAGACATTTTTCATTTTCATTTCATTTTTCTGGAGCAATACATCACTTATTACCTCAGTGTAATTACCAGCATTACTTCTGCTGTTCTTTTCTTGCATTATTTATTTTATTTTTGTTCTGTATCTTATTGTTTTTCTGCGTTTTAGGCACCACATTTCTTATGTTAAGTCATTTTGTTGATTCTGAGCAACATCTAGCACGAGAATTTCCTTCAGGATGAATAAAGTTTTATCTTTTCTTATTTTTCTGATATTTTCCAACTCATTTATGGTTGATACCGATTAATGCACAAGTTTTTTTCCCTACGGAACTGCAGAAAACATCAGGTCTCTCCTGTAGTGTAGTTAACTTATTATTATACAGACTCTTATTTTGAAGGTCTATTGGCAGATGCTACTCAAATGTTCACTTGACAAAATAAGGGCACAAACATCTTTCTTTATTTAACATTTCCAAACTTTAAGCCTGACAGACGTTATTCATCTATAATTGTTCATTTTAGGTTGATATTTTAGATTTTAACGCCTTCTTTGGCTGCTCGCAGTGATGGTTACATCATCATGCATCACTGATAATTATGCAAAAATAAACAATAAAACAGACAATACACAATACATGATGCAAAGTCCGACGAGTCTGATCATGCAAACGAGGCCACAGTTGGTCAAAGACAAAATATGACACAGCCTGAGGGAATAAAAACTACAGCAAGAGGCGCAAACAGTGATGAACGGATGCAGATCTGCACTGAAAAACACAACGAAAAGCTAAAGCTGCAATTGCAAAGTGAGCACTGATGCACTTTTGGCAATATTTGACCTTTTGTTTGTGACTAAAAACTCAATAAACACAGGTTTGTAACACTTATATGAGCCGAGTGTGATCATTTCTAATAAAAATGCATTAAAAAGTTGGATGAAACCAACAGAAATGTCACATTTAAATCGCTTCTCCCGCGGTTTAACGGTTCACCTCGATGCAATTAAGCTCTTAAATTCGACCGCCTGCATTTTAATGAGCGTTTATTGGCGTTCATGTCATGGATTTAGTTGCAAAGTCGGACCTCAGAGCTCCACTTGGGGCACATTTTGATTTTAAGTCCAATAAAAAGTAGAGCTGCACAACTTAAAGCCAAAAGGTTGCGTTCAAATGCCCCAATACCTCCAGCTGAGGTGCAAAATGAACAGAAAGAGACGTTTTAATCATTAATCATCATCACCTGCATGGTAATTATTGATGTATTGATTATGACAGCTCTAAATATGTGACTATAATCCACCGAGGCGTCTACAGTTGGCTGCTGCACATCCCAGGCGGTGAAATATTTATCAGCTGGTCGGCTCGTTGCTAACATCACCGCAGCAATCCAACACCTACGGAGGCAACGTTACACCCCCCATTATCACGCCGTGCTAAAACAAAAACAGGAAACAAAGGCACCAATAAAGCGTCTCGTCCCTCCTGAAACAATAGGATATGATGCTGTAGCTGACGCCTGGTAACACGAGATCAATATTTACTTAATCCCATTTTTTACCAGAGTGATCTTGTTACCATCTTAAACGTCACCAGAGAGAACATCGTCTAGCTTTATGTAATACCAATATACATAATAATCCTAATATTAACGTTTATATTATGTCGGCATTAAGGCTGTGTGGTGCCTTCGCTATCTATTTGCTGCATTTATGACTGCAGCTGTATGTTTGAGGCTGTTAGAGCTGATTATACAGCATTACGTTGCAATAACAAACGCAGAGGCTGTAAAACGGCCGGTGACAATCTTCAGTGAAGTTCGTTTAAGGATTAGGAGTTATTAGAAGTTTCTGAACAGGGAGCCACGGGCCTTAACAGTCGTCATTAACACTTAAATGACAACATGACTTTTTGGGTTTCAAACAGAAAATGACGCCATTCGTTAGAGGCGGAAACTGGAATAATCACCAGAGTTTAAATTTCCCAGCGGTCCTTGAACTACTCATCTGTTGTAGAAAACAGCCCAACAACCAAATCCCGGCTTACAGTTTTAACATTTCATCAAAATCTATTTAATCCACCTGTTTTATCTTTAAAAAGCTGCAAAAACAATCATTTTTTAAACGTATAAAACAGAAAAGATCGGCAGATTTCTCACTTTCCGACTGTCTTTGAACTAATCATGTGTGATGGGAAAATGAACCAAATCTGATTTCTTCAAAATCACTTTATTCTACACGTCTTATCTAAAAAAAATCACCAAAAATAAACCTTCTGCTCTATCCAGATTCTGTAAAAAATGAAAAATTCTGCACTTCTTGACTCAACTGATAAAACCATTAACGACTCTGATGCCACCAGCAGTCACATAACAAAAATTCTGGGACTCTTGGTTGAACTGCAGGCTGTGCACGCTTCGTTTAAAAATTCTGCAAAAATAAACAATCATAATGAAAAAAAATTATGCAGAAAACCAAAAATTCTGCGCTCCTTGACTCAACTGATAAACCATTAGCGACTCAGCTGCCACCAACAGTCACATTACAAAAATTCAGGGACTGTTCGGCTGGACTGCAGGCAGTGTACACAGAGCAGATCGGCGACATGTATGAAAACTATGTAAAAGAGTTAATATTAAAGTGTCTGGAAGATGTAGAGTCACCATTTTTTTTCCAGTATTGGTAACAGCTGTGGGGACTTGAAATGTGTAAAAAATGTTTTGATTCTAGTTTTTTTCTAATTGAAATAAAATAATTAATCAAAGAAATTCAACTTTCGTTTCTTATTTTTTATGATTTGTGACATTCTAACTGTGTCCTACTGCACAGAAGACATTTTTGGGTTCTCTCCACTTCTAGTCGTGGTTGTTCTGTTTCCATAGAGGTACAGGACTTTATATTGCAGTAAAAAATGAACCCACAGTGAGTAAAAATGTGACAGGAGCCAAAAACGCTCAGAAACTGTCTTTATCAATACTAGTTTTAAGTAAATTTAAATGCTGTCAATTTCTGGGACAATGTTTAAAATAAAAAACTAAGAAAAAGAACAGCCACACTTACTAACACAAACCAGCGGTGAAAAATCGACTATCACCCACTTCTATTCAATTGTTTTTCTATGCACACACACCAAAACAAGC
Source organism: Dascyllus trimaculatus (assembly GCA_024666655.1). Classification (NCBI taxonomy): domain Eukaryota; kingdom Metazoa; phylum Chordata; class Actinopteri; family Pomacentridae; genus Dascyllus; species Dascyllus trimaculatus. The sequence continues at coordinate 100,604 of JAMOIN010000362.1, forward strand.
AGTGACAGAGCTCCATAGTGGCGAACACACCCTCTGTATCAGCAGCGGCAGCAGCCATGGCCTACGTGAGTCAACGACATGTTCAATGAGCTCCACCTCGTCACACTTTTATACATATGACATCACAAAGGTGACACTCCAGGTCTGCGGTATCAATAAACTCTGCAGGTGTGGTGCGTTCAGGGGGGCTTGGTCGGCGCTGGGAGTGAAAACACATCCCAGCGTCATCCGACTGGGAGGAGCGGCCCGTTTCCATTTGGCAACACAAGGAGGGGACGAGTGCGATGATCCTGGATCCTGTTTGGAAACAGCTGTGGTGGCCTGGATGAGCTGGTGGAGGTTTACAGAGGCAGGAAATACGCCGAGTGACCGAGAATAAAATAAATAAATCAACCACGTGGGATCGTAAAGAAGCCAAATAAAGCTCAACCACAAAGTAAAACCTCAAAATGCTCCAGATGAAAGAGCGACAACACAAACTACTGAGGTTGTACAACAAAAAACGACATTTAAGATGATGCAATACTGCACTTAGTGTGTATTAAATGTCATTTCCTTGAATACCAATTCAGGAAAAACATCCGTTTTGCTGCTGCAGATATCAGTGTGAACCATAAAATACTCCTTGACAGGGTCTCTTTTTCCATTTAGTGGCTTCTCTAGGCGGTTTTAGGCACAACAAATGAAAATAATCAGCACCAAAATGATTAAAAATTGACAATAAAAACAGCACTTCAATATTTTTATTCCATTTTGTCAACTGGGGTTTCATTTACCAACATTTGTTTATCAAATATTCAGAAATAACAATAAAACGCATGGATCTCTGTCTGATGTCTGCCTTCATGTGCACCAATCATGTTACTGTCCTGCATAATGTTCCCTAAAAGCCCTTTTTTAAACCAGAAAAAGTGGTAAAATAGTTTTTTCCAGTCCTCTGCTAGTTCAAATCACATTTTTAATCTAGGCGTTTGTCGTTTTCAGTGGGGATTATGAATTTAAATGGATTGTCTTGACATGTGGAGTCCCACAGGGTTCAATTCTGGACCCACTGCCAGTCAACGTGCACCCGAAAAGGTGTTAACCAGCAACAAAGTGACAAGAACTGAGAATAAAAACATCAGTTACTCAAGAATTATCAAAATTTGTGCTGGTAAATTGGTCAGAAAACCCTGGAAAATGCACAAATTCCTTTCAAACAAAGTAACACGGACTTACTGTCTTTACTTTACGTAGACCAATCATGCTTACTATCCCGCACGGTCACCCTTAAAAGACTCATTTGAACCAGATAAAGTGTGTAGGATTATCTCGTCCAGTCCTGAGTTGGTCCAAATCATATTTTCAATCTGATTTTACCTTGTCAACATGACAGTTATAAATTTAAATGGATTATCTTGACATGTGGAGTCCCACAGGGTTCGATCCTGGGCCCACTGCTATTCAACCTTCACACGCTCCCTGGAGGCCACATCACAATAAAAATAAACTTCACCTTCAACAGCTACAGTCCCATAAACTCACATTATCAGCGTTCATGCCGAGTAAACAGCTGGATGCAATTTAATCGCAGCAAGACGGGAGTTATCGCTCAGTTTGAACAACAAAACTACAAAACAGAGCAGAGTTTCAGCAACTGCATAATTAACTAAATCGGCATTTACTAATCTTAAAACAACAGCAAGAATTAGAGCTCTCATATCCAGACAGAAATAAGTAAATGTATTTTAAAGTGTTGCCGCTGGTGTATTTTTGATTTTGAAGAATAAAAAAAGAAGTCAGCAGGTGATTGAAGAGTAAACCGAGTTCCAAATGATCTCAAAGACAAACAAAATTAGCCATTTTCATATAGAAACTAAACAAAACCAACTTAAAAAATGCCAAAACTGACATCTAAACCCTCAGATTTTTAATTTCCCTTATCTGTTACATGCTTGTACAGTCAGAGATTCATTTGCACGTCTCTCCAGAGCCTTATATTAACTTCGCTGTTGCACTTTAATCCCCTTTGTTGCATTTTGTGGATCTTATTTCTGCACTATAAATGTCCTGCTCTTGTATTTTCGATCTCTTACTGCTAAAATAGACGTTTCCTGTTTTTCTTGTGTGTTTTTTAATGTGATTCTTGTACGTTTCATTGCGTGAGAAAAGCGTTTTGAATCAACCCGACGCACCAGACGAACCACCTGAAAAGCCGCTCATGGAAACAATAAACGCTTTGCAGGCGACCGTCCACCGCAAACTATCACACCTAAAAACGCCTGCAGCTACCAGTAGTTCCTAAACAAGCTGCGGTTCGACCACAAGCTCTGCCTCGCCTGTCTGTGAAATAAAGAACTAGTCTTTAATACAAAGCACAGGCAATTTCTGGACACTTTTAGAGCTTTAACTCTGAATAAACTCGACTAAGACTCACTGTGATGTTGGTTTTAGTGGCTAAAATGTTAGAAAACAATACATTTCATCATCAAACAGCTTCTGCCTGCGTAGTTTTTACAAAGCCAGATTAATAAACTGATCCTTTCCCGCTTGTTATTTGCTCAAGCCACGGCCGGTGCAGCGCAAACCCACAGCACACGCTCCTGCCTCGGCAAATATGTGCAAACCTTCCACATACCGCTATAAGGTGCATTGTTCAATACAGACATGTGTTGCACAATGGCCTGACAGAGCACAGCGAACCGACTGCGCAACCCCGAGGTTTATTCTCCAAGGAGCTGACAGTGGAAACAAACAAGTAAATAGGAACTGCATGGTTTGCATCAACCCATCACAACAGCAGGGGATAAGAACACCGGCTGTGCTGCTTTAAATGAGCGTCAGAGGACATATGGAAGAGCAGGAGTTCATTTAACACTCTATACGGTTAGTTTTAGTGGTACGAGGAGTAGAAAAGCGCAGTTTACAAGCTGTAGATGCTAAAAATGATGCTCCAAAACCCAACTTTCATTTAAAAACATGCTTTAAACTCTCCATCAGCTGATCTCGTTCTGTCTCTGCCCAACAGTCGGACGTCAGACGCCAGTTTCAGTCAATCAGCCGATTAAAACTGCTTGTTTTTCTGGTCTTGAACTGGTAAAACTACAGACGTTCGCCGCTGCGTTTTGTGCGTTGACGCTGCATGACTCTGCAAAAGACAGCAGTGTGTCGACAGGCCCTGGGAAGAGGAACACAAAGTGCAAAACGACGACGACGAAATGTAAAAAAAAAGACGATCAGCTGCTCCGGAGGATGATACAGAACGCTTGTTTGTCCCGTGAAACTGAGGTTGAACTACTTAATACTTCTTTAAAGTGCAATAGTGAAAGCAGAAGTTTGAAAATGACCGATTACACCTTTTAATCTGATGTTTTTCATTTTCAATTTGGCTTCCAACTGTTATAAAAATGAGATACAAATGATGAATGCGCCACATTCTGGGTGGCAGTGATGTTTGGGTTGTAAATCCGGTGCAATCTTTTCAGTTCGAGCTGAAATGTTCACTAAATGTCGGATTTCTACATTAATAGGGAACGAGAGCTGCAGTAAATGCATCATGTCTCTAGTTCAGTTAGTTATCATGTTAAATAACCTCAATATCGACCAAAATAATTTAGCAGAAGCCTCAGTTCTGCATATTTTTTTGAATGCTCTGAAATCTGAGCAGTTTCCGGGTGGTATCTGCTCATTTTTGCACATTTTTTTACTCACTGTTGCTTCATTTTTCACTGTAATATAAAGACCTGTACCTCCATGGAAACAGCACAAGGATTAGACAGAACAAAAATGTCTTCTGTGCAGTATAACACGGTTGTGGTGCCATAAATCATCAAAGAATAACACAAAATTATACAAAAATTAAACATTTTTCCTAGTGTCCACATGTATTACCACTACAGGAAAAATAAAAAGTGGCTCTACAAATTATAAACATTTAACTATTTACATTTTTGTCTGTATACTTGTTTTCTCTTTGCTCGGTGTACACTGCCTGCAGCTCAACCGAATGTAATTTTTCTGTTTGTACAACTTGCAGCTCTGATAAATGGTGCTGCAAACACTAGAAAAAAGAACGGCGGCTCTACACACATCTCATTTAGATATATTTAACTACCTATATTTGTGATTGGGTTCTCTGCTCGTCTCCAAACTGCACAGCCTGCAGTTCAGCCGAGTTCAATCGTGAATAGTTCGCGAATTTTCGTAGTGGCGGCGTTGGTCGCAGCCGAGTCACTCATGGCTCAACTGCTGTGGCAATAAGCGCAGAATTTTTTTTTTTTTACAGAAACTAGTTGGTACGAATGGTTTGTTTTCGGCAAATTTTTAAAATGATTTTGAGGCATTATCACGATTTTAAGCCTCTATTTGGACCAGTATTCTGACAGTCCATTGGAATGTTGAAAATCCCACAATTATTTATGTCTTTACGTAAACAAATAATCAAAATATTTTATATTATAAAAAACTGTATTGAAGCTAAAGGTTTACTGTCATAGATACGGGAAAGAAACTAGAAAATACTCAATTTAAAGGATCTGTAATTGAAGAATTTGGACCTTTTCCTCTTTAAAAAATGATTATATTTGATTATCTATATATTTTATGCTAGTTTTACTTTTATTTGTCACCTGTTTACTAGAGCTAGTCCGAATAGCAATGTCTGTGCTCTGGATATTCGGATCTAATAATTGCAGAATATTCAAATATTTGGTTCGTGCCATGGTGTCGGTCGGGTGGGGTGGGGGTGTTGGGGGTGGCAGGAGATGGGAGAGAGCGGGAGCGTGGCACCGGAGATGGTAGGTCTGCATACTTCAGCCTCTGCAACACTGGGCAGCACTCGGCGACACTCGGCAGCACTCGGCGACGCTCCGCAGCACTCGGCGACGTTCGGCAGCACTTGTTGACACTTGGCAGCATTTGGCGATGCTTGGCAGCATTCGGCGACGTTCGGCAGCACTTGTCGACACTCGGCAGCACTCGGTGACGCTCGGCAGCATTCGGCGACGTTCGGCAGCACTTGTCGACACTCGGCAGCACTCGGCGACGCTCAACAGCGGCGTGCACAACTATTCAAATATCAAAATTATTATTCGAATACCACCACACTGAACGAATATTCGGACATTCGAATATTGGGGACCAGCCCTAATTTTTTATCAAAGTCAAAGTCCTTTTTATTGTCAATACTGCAATATGTACAGGACATAAAGAGCATTAAAATTACTGTACTCTTCAAACCCTCAGTGCAGACAGTAAACACTGGGTAAATAAAGATATTAAGTAAATAAAAATCGACTGAACAAACTAAAAGAGCATTTAAAAAATATACAATTCAATAAGTAACACTGTAAGCGTCACTGGTGCAAAATTATATATATATGAATGTATAGACAGAGCACATAAGCACGCAGCTACAGTAAAGGAAAGTATATCACGGTATTTACATCCACCTTACGATGACATCTGTCAAATAAAAGCTACAACAAAAGGCCTCTGACAGTTTAATGGCTAAAGACAATGTCAAATTCTCCTGTCTGTCATTTAGCTGAGAGGTTTGAACACTTCTTGTAGCTCGAGGGAAATTTTTACAGCAGGAGCTTCGAGATAACTGCCATTTTTAGACGACACTTTCTCCGTTCACTTCCAATCAGCGGAGACGAGACTGATTATTTGCCTTTTAGTGAACTTTAAAGGTTTAAGTGAGGATAAATCTGGCTTTAATGGCGACATTTCAAAGGCAGGCTTCGTATAAAACACACCCTGCTGCTGTATCAACAAGCTGCAGGTGAACATCTGCTTTTCGCATTTGCATGGCTTATTTTTAAATTCGAAATGGAGCATGCAAAGGTGACGACGAGCCCATTAGGGAAATCTCGAAGCCGCGGAACAAGGCGTAATCGAGCAGCTGACCGGGAATAACCAGGAGAGGTCGGCTTTCGTTTATGGCTATACGGCTTCACCTTTGAACAGCATAAAAGCCGGAGTTCTGGCAGGAGCACAGAGGGAGCTGTTTGCTTTGGGTGTATTGGAAAATTGCACCTTCTAGCCTCTTTTAAAATGTGAAAACACACTTCCTATAGCGCATTTAGTGCTTAGAGTCACATGACAGCCCTGACAGCAGCAGCTACGACTTCACTCTCACCTGTTGCATCAATCTTTAACTGCGACATGACGGGTTCAGAGATTAATAACCGGCCTTCGGGTGTCTCCAGGGGTTTTATTGGAACCGTACATCTGCAGCAAACGTCGTCCTACTTCGCCCGGTTTCAAAACACCACACGGGTGAAGCCGCTGCCGAGCTCCTGACCACAGTGAAAGGCCGATTTGAATGTACTGAACAACCCCGAGTGGATGTGGTGTTCTCAGTGTGGTTATGTTTTTCCACTGAGGAAACACAAACTGGGCCGACACCGAAGCCAAACAGAGACGAAGAGAACAGCATAGATTCTAACGCAACTGAGAAATGTCGCTCTCCTGCCATTGAAAAGCGACTCTGTCCAACATTACTCCATCCAATGCAACTTTTAGATCCAGAAAGCCTTCGTTATTGATGACAACAGTGTCTGGTAAGTTAACTGTAGTGCCGAGCATCAACAGATGTTCAAGACTGGACAGAGTCATGTTGATAACGAGGCACCCAAAGTCAAAGGCTGTGTCACAAATCATCCCCTTAACTCTTTATCTGTAACGACTATATGTAAAAGCTCCTCTGCAAAAGTTCAACCTATTTTTAATTGTATTGTTTTCACATTATAACTCATGGATTTGTCTTATTTTGACGAGCTACACATACAGAAAAGAAACAGTCAGTAGGAAATGTGTCTCAATATGATAAAAAATACGTTCTAATGCTATAAAATACGTCTTAACTCTACAAAATATGTCTTAACATTATAAAAAAAATGCATATTAACACCATAAAAAGCATCTTAACTCTACAAAATATGTCTCAATACGATAAAAAATATGTTCTGATACTATAAAAAATGTCTTAACTCGATTAAAATATGTCTTAACATTATTTAAAAAATGCATATTAACACCACAAAATGCATCTTAACTCTACAAAATATGTCTTAATACTATAAAATCCACCGATCAGCCCCAGCATCCTGACTACTGACAGGTGAAGTGGACAACATTGGTCATATTGGTACTATGTGCTGTTCTGATGGAAAACCTTGGTCTTCACTTAGACACCCAAATAAACATTGTCCCACAACAAACACACTCCCTCATGTAAATGGAAATCCCAAATGTCACTGGATGAAAATGCACCCCACCACATGGAAACAACATCAACCAATCAGGAACATGTTGAGGAACATGACAATGGTCCAACATGTTGGTTTGACCTCCAAACTTCCTACAGCCCATTGTGATCAAGCATCAACAGGATGCAGTGGAACAAGTTTGATTGACAGAGGCCCCACTGGACAAGTCAGAGTACCCAAAGGATCCAACGTCCTGGTTCCAGACCCCATAGGACACCCTGAGAGGTCCTCTTGTCCATGCCCAATGGTTCAGAGCATTTTGGACCACATAAGGGGGACCAACACAGTATTAGGCAGGTGGTCATAATGTTATACCTGATCTATAAATGGTAAATGGTCTGTACTTATACTTTTCTCTACCTTAGTGGTTCCAAAGCGCTTCACAATGTGTTTCTCATTCACCCATTCACACTCCAATGGCGACAGAGCTGCCATGCAAGGCGCTAATCTACCATTGGGACCAACTTGGGGTTCAGTGTCTTGCCCAAGGACACTTCGGCATGCGGAGGGACCGGGGATCGAACCGCCAACCTTGCGATCAGTGGACAACCTGCTCTACCACCTGAGCCACAGCCGCCACCGCTATAAAATACATATTAATACTATAACATATGAATTAACTCAATAGAAACAGTCGTCAGAAGTCTGTAGAAATGCCAACAATCCTCAATTAACTCTCTCGTCTATTCTTCTTTGATGCAATGCATGATGGGACATATTGCTGGTTAGCAACCACTGGCTGTACTCTACTTTTCCTGGTGCATTGTGGGAGACTCTCAGTGACTATATAGGGTGTAACAACTGTAAAATAACATTCAGACAGCACTACAAAATGGCGATCACCTTATACAGCGCACAGAGACTGATCTGGGTTCTTACAGCCACTCGGCAGCCATCTTGGCTAGCTAGTTGGTGCTAGTAAGACTTAGCTTCTATCTAGATGAATGAATAGAGAGAAAACCAGTCAAACGCGATGAGAAACGCTCAAAATAAGATTGAAAAAGCACTTTTTCTCTACAGATAACGTACTTCTGTAAGCACACGGTTTCACAACAAGACTAGCTGGATGTTTCCTGGTTATGAAGCAGATGATTGGGACGTGTGAAGCTATGACCGAGTCAACACCTTACATGTAGGTTTTAAAGAACCTACTTCAGAGAGAACCAAATTAAGTAAATTAACCCTCAATGAAAAGACAAATACTCTCTGGAACTGAGTTTGTTGCGTCGAAGCATTACTTCTGTGACCTCTGAATAAGGAACGTGCATGTTTAGGAGATCTGTCAGCTGCTGTCGTTCATCATATCTATAAAATCTACGCAGCGTCATCGTGAAGTCTGCTAAATGTGAGAAAGTGCAGCGGCAAAGAGGAACATGTGGACTGTGGGAGTTCCTCTTTACCGAACAACAACATCTGATACGAAAGGCGTCAAAAGAAACAGTAAAAATGAACATTAAACAGGCCGGAGATGTAAACGTGGATCAATAACGTCAGTTAAATCCGTTCAATCCATCCTTATTTCAAGTGTGTTTGGTTGAATAAGATGTTCTGGTGCGTAAATGTAGATATTTATCTTAATATCTGCGCTTAAATCCAAATTTAAAGAGTTGTTTTGAGATGTTTTTAGTATTAGACAATTAATTAAGTGTCCAAATTGATATCAGGGACAATAAAAACCTGAGAAGTAGATCTGCAAAGATTAAATTAATTGGTTTGAAGCATTTTTAAGAGAAAAATGTATAATTTTTGTGATTATAGCAACTTAAATATGAGTATTTCCTTTAGTTTTGAGCCATTTTCTGAGAAAAACAGTGTAAATTCTCTGATTCCAGCTCCTTAAATGTGAATAACTTCTGGTTTCTTTCCTCCTCTTTGACTCCAAACCTTCAGGTTGCATGAAATAGTTGCTGTTTCCCTTTTATTAAGTAAGAAAACACAATCATCAGTTAGGATTCCTTATTTATTAGAGGAAAAAAGGCTTTAATTTTCATTTTTAAAGAGAAAAAAGTAAAAATTTTCTAATTACAGCGACTTAAACGTGAATATTTTCTGTTTATTTTCAATTTGAGTAATTTTCTTAGAAAAAACATGTGAATTCTCTGATTCCAGCTTCTTAAATGTGAATATTTCCTGGTTTCCTTCCTCCTCTGTGACAGTAAACTGATTATTTTTGGGTTGTGGACAAAACAAGAGTCACTTTTTAAAGAGAAAAACGTCAAAATTCTCTGATTGCAGCTTCTTAAATGTGAATATTTTCAAATTCTCCTCTTCAAGCTTCATAAAAAATGAATTTTTTCTGGTTTCTTTCCTCCTCTGTGACTCCAAACCTTCAGGTTGCATGAAATAGTTGCTGTTTCCCTTTTATTAAGTAAGAAAACACAATCATCAGAGAGGATTCCTCGTTATTTATTAGAGAATAAAATGATTGAATAGACTAAAAAGTGGTGGCAGCATCGCAGAATATTTTACTGATCAGTTTGACTCGTTTTTTAAAGAGATAAAAGTCCAAATTCTCTGATTACAGCAACTTAAATATGAGTATTTTCTTTAGTTTTGAGACATTCTCTAAGAAAAACAGTGTAAATTCTCTGATTCCAGCTCCTTAAATGTGAATATCTTCTGGTTTCTTTCCTCCTCTGTGACAGTAAACTGAATATTTTTGATTTACATGAGGTTTTTCCTTTTAGTTAAGCCTGAAAATACGAGTACATTTTAGTGAAGCCTTCAAAAAAAACCCTTGGATGAAACAATCAATCAGTCCTCAACTATTAAATGAATCAAAGAGTAGTTTAATAATCAGTTTGAGTCGATTGTTAAAGTCCAAGTTCTCTGATTCCAGCTTCCTACACATGAATATTTCCTGCTTTTTGTTTTGTGTTGAGTATTTTTCTGGCTGCAGCTTCCTAAACGTGTAAATTAAACTACACACATTTACAATTCCTGCATGCTATGTGTGTTAATAATGCAAATTAAATCACAGAGGAGGAAAGAAAACAGAAAATGATCCCATTTAAGGATCTGTAATCAGAAAAATGTGACTTTTTCCTCCTAAACAATGTCTTTCTGTGTCCACAACCCAGAGATCTTCAGTTTACCGTCACAGAGGAGGAAAGAAACCAGAAAATATTCACATTTAAGAAGCTGGAATCTGAAAATTTGGACTTTTACCTCTTTAAAAAACGACTCAACGACTTTTTTAGTCCATTCAAGCCTTTTATCCTCTAATAAACAACAAGGAATCCTCTCTGATAATTGTGTTTTCTTACCTAATAAAAGGGGAACAACAACTATTTCATGCAACCTGAAGGTTTGGAGTCACAGAGGAGGAAAGAAACTAGAAAATATTCATTTTTTATGAAGCTTGAAGAGGAGAATTTGAAAATATTCACATTTAATAAGCTGCAATTAGAGAATTTTGACTTTTTTCTCTTTAAAAAATGACTCTTGTTTTGTCCACAACCTAAAAATAATCAGTTTACTGTCACAGAGGAGGAAAGAAACCAGAATTTATTCACATTTAAGAAGCTGGAATCAGAGAATTCACATGTTTTTTTCTAAGAAAATTACTCAAATTGAAAACAAAAACAGAAAATATTCACGTTTAAGTCGCTGTAATCAGAGAATTTTTACTTTTTTCTCTTAAAAAATGAAAATTAAAGCCTTTTTTCCCTCTAATAAATAAGGAATCCTAACTGATGATTGTATTTTCTTACTTAACAAAAGGGGAACAGTAAAAAATGTAACACCACCTGAAGGTTTACAGTCACAGAGGAGGAAAGAAAACAGGAAATATTCACATTTAAGGAGCTGGAATAAACACAGAACATGCTGGAGTCGTAAATGTGTGTTAGTAATGTTGTTTAAGTCCGTTGTGTTTGGTTAAAGAAGAATATTTTGCTGTTCCGGTCCACAAACGTAGATATTCGTCTTAATATCGGAGCTGAAATCCAAACTCAGGCAGAGGTCGCCATGGCAACGCATAAACAAGGCCGGTGATGTAACTTCCTGCGTGTGTTTCTGACATCTTTTCTGCTTCGGCCTCCACTTCCTGCCCGTCATCCCCCCGATTTAAAAGGCTGAACAGGCCGATCGTCTGGCTGTCCGGGGAAGTTTCTCTGGACCAGGAGCGGCTCGGTAAACTCCTCAGCAGCACAAAGGCCGGTGTTGACTCAGCTCTCAGCCCGGGTCGGCTCTTCTGTCGCGTCCAGAGTGACACACGACGACGGCGTGAGCTTGAAAAGAGACACTTCAGGAGCTTTTATTCACTGCTGTAGTTTATATAGAGGCAAGAAACCAGCGGCTTACACAACGTCCTGGTTTAACAAAGGGACAAACCCAAACCTTTAGCTGAGCTGCAGCTTCGTTTATTATCGGTTAATATGTAGATTAGTAGTTTATTAGTTGTTTGGATTCACATTTAAGGAACTGCAATCAGAGAATTTAAACGTTTCTCATTAAAAAATGACAAAATGATAAAAATCTAAATGTTCTGCTACTAATTTAACAGTTAACAGGTAATTAATTAATCATTACAGCTCCACTTTCAGTCCATTCAAGCCTTTTTTCCGCTAATAAATAATAAGGAGTTCCCCCCCGATACTCATATTTCAAACTTAATAAAAGGGAACAGCAACGATTTTAGGCAACGTAACGTTTTACAGTCGCAGAGGAGGAAAGAAATGAGAAAATATTTAACATTTAGGAGCCTGGAACGAGAGAATTTAGATTTTTTATCATAGGAAAATACTCAAAATTAGAGGAACCAGAAAATATTAACCTTAAGGAAGCTGGTATTGGAGATTTTTGACTTTTTACTGTCATAGAGGAGGGAAAAAAACAGAAAATTATCATATTTAAGAGGCTGGAACCAGAGAATTTAGATTTTTTTATTGTAGAAAAATACTCAAAATTAGAGAAACCAGAACATATTAATTTAGGAAGCTGGAATCTGAGATGTTGGACCTTTTTTACTGTCATAAAGGAGGAAAGAAAACAGAAAATTATCATATTTAAGAGGCTGGAATCACAGAATTTAGACACTTTTTTCTTAGAGAAATACTTAAAATTAGCTTCTTACAAAATATTAACCTTAAGGAAGCTGTTATTAGAGATTTTTGACTTTTTACTGTCATAGAGGAGGAAAAAAAACAGAAAATTATCATATTTAAGAGGCTGGAATCTGAGAATTAGGACTTACTTTCTTTAAAAAAATACTCAAAATGAAAGAAAAAACTGAAAATATTTAAATTTAAGAAGCTGTAATCAGAGAATCTTTACTTCTATTCTCTTAAACAATGACTCAAACCAGTCATCAAAGCATTCTGTGATTAATTTAATGGTTGACTCATAATTAATTGCTGCAGCTCCCTCTGATATTTATGCAACCTGAAGGTTTACTGTCATCGAGAAGAAAAGAAACCAGAGAAGATTCACATTTAAGAAGCTGCAATCAGAAAAATTACACTTTTGTTACTAGAAAAATATTAAAAATGAAAGAAAACTGTAAATATTCAGATTTAAGGAGCTGAAATCGGAGAATTTTCTTAGAAAATGGTTCAAAAATAGTTGTGAAAACTTCTATAATCATACAAAATATCTAAATTTTTCCAATAACTGTCTAAAAACAAGGAGTTCTCTCTGTCTTTTTTGTTTTATTACTTAATTAAAGGTAACAGCAGCTCAAAGTATTCGTTTTACTGTCATAAAGGAGGAAAGAAACCAGAAAATTATCATATTTAAGAAGCTGGAATCTGAAAATTTAGACTTTCTGTCTTAAGAAAATCACTCAAAACGAAAGAAAATATAGAAAATATTCAGATTTTCGTGGCTGTAACCAGAAAATGTTGACTTTTTCCTTTAAAAAGCGACTCAACGGCTCCACTTCTCTGTTTATTCAAGCCTTTTTTCCACTAATAAATAAGGATTTCTGTCTGATAACTGTATTTTCTTAATCAATAACAGAAGATCAGCAGCAATGATCTGCAACCTGAAGGTTTATCATCACAGAGGAGGAAAGAAACTAGAAAATATTCACATTTAAGAAGCTGGAATCAGAGAATTTAGACTTTCTGTCTTTAAAAATGACTCAAACTGATTATCAAAACATTCTGTGGTTAATCTAACAGCTGACAACTTATCTATTGATTAAAACTCTGCTGTTTATTCAGATCATTGTCTCAGAACTGCTTCTTATAATCGGATGGAAACGCTTCAGAGCGAGGATTCAAAGACGCCCGTTGACGGAGAGACGAGGGCGGCTGAATCGTCTTAATTCTCAGAGAGACGGGGAGGAAAACATGAGGAGCAGAAAAAAAGAGAAGAGGGACAAAAAACAAAGGCGATGCTGAGAGTCCTGGTACCGTCACAACACTGGACTACAGTCAGGGAGGAGGACGATGGGGGAGGCAGGTCAGCGGGGTGAGGAGGAATTTAACAGATTTGGACTCATCAAGTGTCCAAACTGGGAAGAAGATTTTAAGACAAACAGCATGGAAGACAGGCGCACTTGAAGTATGTGTTTGCCAGTTCGGGGGGTCTACGGATCATGAGGTTCGACCCCCACTGACCCTCCATGTGTAAAAGTGTTTTCGGGTAAGATACTAAATGTCTCAGCAGCTTTAGGAGCGTAACTGTACATAAAAATCACATTTTGGTCCGGAACCTTCTGGAGTTGACGGACGTGCCGGCTCGTCACAATGACATTAAGATGACGTAGCAGCAAGACGCCTCGCTGAGTCTTCATTCCAACTTGTGTCCAAAGTGTGGATTTCTAACTATCTACCAGTCTTTGAATAGTGTTGATCGGTCAAGTAAAACCAGAGTTATGACCAATAATAAACACCATACTTTCTCCACGTTTGGAGCTCCTTACAGCTTTGGTCTGGTCCACTTGTTTTACTCCTTTTTCACACTTTACCAGGAAACCCAAGTGATCCCAAACGGGTGGTTTTAACCACGGCGGAGCGTCTTCCAGCTGTTAGCATTAGCCATCCCGTTTGCTAGCCAGCAGGAGAAAAAAACGGTCCGTCACATCCTGTGTTCCCCTGGAAACTCCTGCTTGTTTTTAGTTCTGCGATAACTGTGCAACTGTGAGACGGAGAAGGTCCAACACAACTGTGGGCACTACGAGGTTCACAATTAAAACAATTCTGTAATTCTGCAGTACACCTCTTTACCAAACTGAAAGTGCCTGTACCAAACGGTTCAGTTCGAGTCGGTGTACTGTTACACCCCTAATATCGATGCAGCGATATATCGTCGTCCCTCATTGTGCGATATGAGCATCGATACGCTGACGCCAAATATCAATACTTTACTATAATAAAGCGCTCTAAACCCTGCCATCTGCCATTTCTCCAGCGTCACTACTTAATGACTCCA